>OMKY01012271.1:2967-19262 GCA_900302395.1 Bregmaceros cantori
GGTGTTGTTACGTCGGGGTGTTCTGACTTATTTTTGAATGTGTCTATTTACTGGGAGCACACACCTATTGCATTATTAAAAAAGGGTGGTGTTAACTTGTACTGTGCTATTCCACACCCAAATGTTCTGTGCGGATCTGTGCCCCACAAATGCATGATTTAATAATCAGTGCAACCCTTTCTATTTACTCATTCAAGTTGGAATTACTAGTAGAAGCACCCAGCCTATTGGTTCAGAAGAGCATGTGACCACTCAGTGAGTAACTTCAAGTCGGATTTTGACTGTATTTCATCAATATTTATACAAAATGATGAGTGAAACAAGGGGGTGTGTGTTTTGTGTGTTTTGTGTCCTCGTACCTTGGTCTTCTACCAGACTTTCCATAGGCAACATTCAGGCACCGGAAGTGACCGACAGAAGGGTGGGTCTATTAAAATGCAGAGATTCGAACTACATGTCCGCCATTCATTATTTTAAACATCACTGCCAAACACACACACAGAGCCCGCCTTAACGAGGCTCTGATTGCTGCAGGGATATGAAGCAGAAGATGTGATTAGTTGATCGTGGTGTGACCAGACCAAAAGTAACACAGGTGTCTGAAGTGGCTAATTTTTCTAGGAAAGCTGTGGTTGACGGAAGGAAGACGGCGACGGAGATACAGACAGCGTTGGGACAATTACTTTTAAAATGTAATACCTCATAAGCAGAGATGGGCAGTAACGCATTACATTTACTCTGTTACAATTCTTTGTGTGTACTTTTTTACTTTTGCAGTACAGTTTTCACAAGTTACTTTCTATTTTACTCAAGTTTATTTTGAGGTGAAAAAAACTACTTTTTCCTGAGATGTTAGCAATTCCCTACTCATTACATTAACTTGGTCTTTAGCGACACCCGTTGGGAACTGTTCTCTCTCTCTCTCCCTCTTGGGCGGTCTCTCTCGCTCTGTCTCTCGGTCTTTCTCTCTCTCTTGGGCGCTCTCTCTTCCGGTCTCTCGCTGGGGCGCTTTCTCTCTCGCTCTTTCTCTCGGTCTCTCTCTCTCTCGGACTCTCTTTCTCAACAAGGGGTATTCAATTACATTTTTCAAAAGCGAAATTTGTTCTTGTATTTATTTATTTTTGACTGAAAGTAACTTTTTTGTGGAGTACCTTTTTACTTTTACTCGAGTAACTATTTGGATGACTACTTTTTACTTTTACTTGAGTAATATTTTGCTGAGGTAACAATACTTTTACTCAAGTAATTTTTATGGCTACTCTGCCCATATCTGCTTATAAGTTACAAGTAAAGTAAACAGGAATATAAGTCACAATGTCATGCCTTCTATGATTCCGTTAAACTCGTGGGAAAGAATTGCTTCAGGATTACACCGCCCACTAGAGCGCAGTAGAGTTAACGATCTGTTGTCTCGCCCTAGGTTGCCCTCTAGCGAGGACTTTTTTAAATAGTATTTTTCTCTTTTGTCTTTTAACTTGTATAAGTAATATACAGAATTTAGATTGTACAAATATAAGTACATGTGTGTACACAATGTTGGTGTTATTTACTTGAGGGGATGGGACGTGTGAAGAAACGTACTTTTCAGAGACTTTGCAGAAATTAGAAGTATCAAAATTGGTTGAAGGCAAAAATAAAAAACAAAGGCAGTTTATTCAATGTTTCATGTTTAGAGTTCAAGATTTTTATTTCTGTAAAAAGGCTCCAGTTGGGTATTTTTAAGTAAAAACACAGATTATTCAACCATTCATTTCTATAACCAGGAAATCATAACCTATTAAACGCCAATCTGCTCTACACAGCTCTAGAAGAGGCTAGGGAATTGTACCCTGTCAAGCCAGAATTAATCGCCCATGCATCGCACGCATTCACGCAAGATTCTTTGGTTCTGGCTTGCCAAGATAAGAGGGTTTAGTAACAGACTACATGAAATCTGATTACAGTAATAAGATTAGAAAATATGAAATTTGTACTCCATTACATATACATCTGGTATATCTATGTATCCTTCTAACTAAACATCCCATTTAGGTTTTTGAAAAACACACGGATGAAAACACACTGTTGTTTTTGAAACATTTTATTATTTTTTATTAGGTCAGCACAATTTATTTGCAATTTTTTGCCAAATATAAAAGCAGGCATTTCAGGGTGATGTATAAAATGGATGTTTTAATCGTTTTAATACTGACATAATGAGAGCCATGTGATATGTAATGTATATAATATCCTATTATGTTGTTGAGGGGAAAGGAACGTAATGACAAACTTTGGGGGTCAATAAAGATTTGTTTGAATCATGGATATATCATATAATATATTTTGCTCTTTAAGCGTGGAACTTGGTTTTCCTCTCTCACACTGAGACACCTACCCTTCACAGCAGGGGTCCTATGGCTAGTGCGCACAAATGCAACGCAACGCAACACGACGGAACGGTTGGAGAAGGAATGCTGCAGTGTTGTGCATCACCGTGGTAGCACAACTTTGCAGACATGGCGCGTTCTGTCCCATAGGTGTCCACGTCTTCGCCAGTCTCAGTGCGCCTTCCCTCCCCACCCCCCACCGCACCGACAAGTTCCCCCGCACGCCACTGTCTGTCTGGTGTCCACTGGTCCGCCAGTCTCTGTCGTGAACCTTCCCTTCCCAGCCATGCCCACAACGCGCGCCAACTTGAATTGAAACGCTGACGTGAACAAAATTAACCATTCCGGGAACTGTATTTTTTTTGTTCTAACCGGTTCGGGAACGTCAATTTATTGCTGGAACTCATAACCAGAAACGTAATTCTGTTCGGACAGATTGGGGAGAAAATATCGGTTCAAAGCCCTGGCCAAGACTGCCTGCAGTATGCACGATGTCTCTCCCGCTTGTTCGCGTGGGCAACGCACACGCACCACCCTTCCACGTTCCAGGGGCCCACCTTCATTACATTATTTATGTGCAGTCATTGAGGGATTGATCTCCATTTTTAGTTGTGTCCATACAAATACTTCACGCACAAATTGACGCATCATTCTATAGATGCTGTCAGTAAGGACGGGGGCGCACAATATCGCTGCCGCTTCACTTTCAGATGAGGTGATCGCGTTGCACGGGTATGCGCTGGCCTTAAATGCACGGCCCGTGGGCCAGTTGTGGCTTGCATGATCATATTTTAAATAGAGTTTGGTGGGTCACTCCGGTAAAATGTCTTAATGCCTGAGGATTTCCGGTGCCAGTCATGTGTCTTTAGCCCAATCCACACTGGACTTTTATTACCTATGGAACCCTGGTAATTCAGAATAATTCCGGAGGATGTCTTGAGTTTCATTTGACGTGCGAATGCGTGATGTCAAGTAATAATTCCACTGTGAGTTACCTACTGTGATTCGGCAAACCACTACAAGGGTTTGAATTCTGAATTTGTTTAACTTAATAAATGCACACAAGTGTGTGTGTTGTGAGAGTGAAGTCTGTGTATGTGTGTACATGTGTGGGCAGGCAAAAATACGGCACATGCGTCATAGTGTCTTTTAAATTGAGCAAAAGACAAGGCTTTTACTAATCCTGTCATAACGTGTGACAAAATAACACAGACGTCAGTGGGGTAATTGTGAATTACCAGAGGTCCCCACGTAATTCAATGGCGGTGCGAATTGGGCTTTAGACTATTTTTCAACATGTCTATTTAGTGGGAGGACACATCTACTGTGTTGTTTAAAAAGGGTGGTGGTAATCTGTTGTAAATGTTTCATATTTTTACACTGAGCGGCCGTGAAAATACAACGTTCAGAGGGGGAAAAAAAACACAGAACAGACTACTTACTTAATCTGAACAGAATACTGTCTGAACAAAACCTGACTTAGCTTTGAGCTCCTCAAACCTTTTCATGAGACGGGGGTCTCGAATTTGTGTTTTCCGCAGCCATCCTGAGTGACGGTTCACGATGGCTGATATTAATAAATATATATAAATAAAGTATATAAATAAAATATATGAATAAAATATATGATTAAAATATATGGTGAAGTCTAAACTCAATTCAAAAGATGTTGGTATAGTGTCGAGGCACAACTGAAGTTGCCTCGAGGCGCTTAACAGAAAAAATCATTTTGATTTGTACGATCATCGTTCGATCTTTGTACGAACAATTTTCCAGCCATCTCGGACGTGACCCTGACTTGACGCCCCGCTCTCTACCAAGTTGAACACCTTACGTTCTCTGTATCTCTCTCCACCTGTTCCATAGGGCTTGTGCATGATGACGTCACAGCTTGGGGGTGGCAGACATCTTGGGAGTCGCATTGCTGTCAGACGAACAGGAAGAGCGCGATATTTTCAGTCTTAAACTATTACTGATTTATCCATTTATCCATAGTCAGCTGCCATCTGCTGCCGATTGATAGCATTCATTTGCTTTCCATATATCCCAATACAATGGACGTGAAGTGGTAACGTATACCACTTCACCGCACGTACAACTCCCAAAATGGCTGCCACCCTCAAGCCGTGACATCACCGCACCAAAGCCCTATTCCCTGGTCGAACACACAGGGTTTTTTTGGTTTTCATTTGTCTGTTGAATGTTAAACCACAAATTCTCTTTAGCCTAACTGGAAACACAATGGCTGTGTTCCAAATCACTCTCTATTCCGTAGTAATAGTGTACTATATGGGTCACACGCCATTTTATAGGGGTGCCCAGAATACTCCATGTACCCTATATAGTGCACTCAAAAGTATCCCACAATACACCACGAAAAGTAGTGAGCATCGATGTACTCTAGACCAAGCAATAAAACCAATAATGGATTGTGAGATGGATTAAAAATGACCTAAACTATAAACATGGTATTGAGGTATTTTAAGAATTCCCCTGGGGCATCCAGCAAAAGCGACAAGCTTTGCGTCTAGAGCCAGAGAGAGATCGAGAACCCAAGGCCCCACCGATGTAAAGGCCCTCTGCGTCCGCCACGGCTGTTGACGCCCCAGGGTTAATGCACGGGCCGACAACTGTCTGAATCAGCACTCTGGGGCCCCAGCAGCATGGATAAACACCACAACACTTGTAACACCACAGACCATGTAAGTACTTTTGACTTTCTCTGATAAATGACTTTATAACGTTATAAAAGATTTGACGGCGCCGACTTTAGTGTCCGAAATCTACGTCGTTGCAGTTGAGTGCACTATAAGTGAGTGCACTATATAGGGAGTAATTAGGAGTGATGTTGGACACAGTCATTAAGTACATATCACCAATACATATCTATGTATTTCAAGCAGGTTTCACCCCGCCGCCATTTTTATCATGGACGCAGCTGTTGCCAGGAGCTATTATTTGGATGTCCCCCATTGACATCCAATCTCTTTGATAATATCTCACTACAGGGTCGGCCATGTTGGCTGCACAGCCTTCCTCAGAAGCGTCCTCTGATGGACATTTGAAGCAGCAGCAGCAGCAGCAGCAGCAGCAGCAGCGCTCTCTTTTCCTCCCATCGACTCCAGGTGGAACACCAGGGGACAGATACCTGTGAGTATGGCGGTACTAGGTCAGGGCACGGGTGTGTCACTAAACACACATAGCCAGAGATAAAAGGTTTACCCAGCTCACCCTTTCATGAACGAATCATATTTCATTGGGGGTGGGGGTGCAAAATCTGCTGCCAATAACTATATTAACCTTGGGTGCAAAGGTTGGTGTTAGATTTCTATGGCGTTCAAATGCCCTGTGACGATCCGCCCATTTTAGGGTAAGGTTAGATTTAGGTTGGGGTTACGTTTAGGCGGTATGGTTGGATTAGGGGTGTGGTAGGAGGTCAGGGGTTAGTGTAAGGTGTGTGTGGGTGTGGTGCTTGGCAGCGCTGCTGTCTCCATCTTGTGGCGTTTTTGTGTATTGCAGTTTCAAAAGTTCTCCCATTGTAGCCAGTCATTGGTACTATGGTATATACATTGGTAATATGAGGAATTGTATCACACAAGGAATGATATATTATTTATAGTATACCCTACAGTATGTATATAACACATTTAAAAAAATATATTTATATTTTTAAATTTAAGTAACAAGGTCGACTGAAATGACTTAATGTTACCTACTGACAATATATTGTTCTTTTGATAAGTCTGTGATAACTGTATTTCGTGGGAACTTCTTATAATGCTTCGTATAGTGTTAAAACGTATCGCTCTCCTGTCCTGATGCACATTGATTAGTTAAGGGACCAAAAGCATTTCACTTGCAATGCATCTTATCTACATTATTATATCCCTGAGCTGTAATGGGATGTAATGGTTTTGCGTGGGCCACCGTCACACAAGGGAGGTCTTGTGCGTCTCGTCCAATCCTATCACAGTCAGTGGTAGTGACTAAGGTTCCGCGTATAATGGCACCACAGGATTATATTCTGATTTCTTCTCTCTCAATATACGACCTGCTCTGTATCACAGTACATATTTTTTCTCGTTCACTGACAAATATCATATATTGGCGGATTTACGCGCTAAAAACACCAGGCTTACATTTAGAAAATACTAATGAGATACGACCAAGTGTGGTCACATGTTCTTCTGGACCAATGGGATGGCTGCTTTCCATCGTAAGTCTGCCAAAAAATTAGTAAATGGAACGGGTTGTGCAGATTATTGAATCATGCGTTTGTGGGGCACAGATCCACACTAGAACATTTCGGTGTGGAATAGCACACTGCAAGTTACCACCATCATTTTTAATAACACAATAGGTGTGTGCTGTCCCATTAAATAAGACAAGTTACGTCAGAACACAGCGACTTAACGGCACCAGAAGTCATATTCAAGGTAGAATTTTTCCCAGAGCTACCCACCAAACTCTATAGCAACAGAATGGAAACTGTCGTGCATTGGACAATCTATGTCCAAGAACAGTCTATGTACAGCGACCGTGTTCAAGAATAAATGTGAGGTTTATTGACGCCTCTAGCTTGTTTGGGGAATATCCCTTTAGCGGTCGGCACCGACTGCATACCTCTAGTTTGCCTTCTGCTGTTGTGGATTCCGGCCCAAACTGCCCTTCACCTGTCCTCCACCTGCCCTGTTTATATTGAACGTAGCGTCAGCGGTCCATGTCTGTACGCTGCAGGTTTCAGTACAAACCGCTGACTTGTGTTAAAAAACTGCTGTTAAAAACACTGAGTCAGTTAGCACAGGGCATGTTGTTTGTATGGTATGGTAGGTTGGAATCTGGGAACTGCAGTGCAGCTAATCATGATGGTTACATAACAGGAATCGAGGAACTCCGCAGAATGACGTCATTCAAACCAAAAAATGCTGTTAATCAAAGGCAGATCGCTGAGATTTTACAAAGTGCTCCGAAATCACCCCAACAGAACGCCTTGGTGTGTTAGTGCAAAGTGAAGGAGGTATTCTCGACAAGCTATAAACTTTAAAATATAACTGCAAGCAGTGATACGGGGACAAGCTAGCCTGACGAGCCAGAACCAATGCATCGTCCATGCATCGCACATCGCTAGACGCTTGTATTGGGTCTGGGAAAATCAGGCTCGCCGTCAGTACAGATTCAATCAACCCATCAGCACGGACGTGGGCGGAGTTTGGTTGTCACGCCTCCATGCCCCTTGTCCCACCTACTGCGCTGTGACTGGATAACACGATTTGATTGACACGTTTTTGTTTTTTTTTACGTTATCGACCCTGGTTTTACCAGACCCAACGCAAGCGTCTAGTGATGTGCGATGCGTGGACGATACCTTGGTTCTGGCTCGCCAGGCTAGGGCCAAGTTGTTTTGGTGCTTCTTCACAGGGGATGCTGATGACGTGCTCCAAGTTTCGTTCCAATCCCTTGAGCGATATGAGAGATATAATGTATGTTATACAACTTTTCCAACGCATTGGCTGTTATATTTTCTTTTTTTAATTTTGTTCCTGTGACCTGTCATGCGACCAGGAGAATGCTGGTTAAGAAGACACAGGTGTTGCTGAGTGGCAGGCATGGTTCACAAGTTTGAACCAAATCAAGTAAATTGATTTTTGTGCGATTCTTTGTTTATTTTGGTGCGTAATACCGCCCAGCCTGCCTGCCGAGTGGCTAATTTAATTTGTTGAAGATAGCTACTATAGCGGTTACGGTGAAGCGGTAGGACGTCTAATACAATTTCCTACAACTGGTCTGTAGTTAGTCGTCGGTGTTTCCGTAACAAACCGTCGACGGCCTATGCTCCTAAATACAAAATGGCGGACATTCCTTTCCGGTCGTGCGAGATGCCATTGGGTGCGTTGGATTCTGCTTTTTTAAAGAAGTGCTGATAATGTTATTTTATTATGATATTTCTTTCTGTACCACTTGTTGAGATATTATGGCTGTACTATGGAGTGGAAGGAGAAATTGATCTTAGTTGGCGCAGCGTGTTATTATGCATGAAAGGTATTGTACTACATGTGTACTACGATACATTTGATTACTTGTTTGGTAACAAGATTATTATTGTTTGGTTAATCGATCATCGGTTAATCGCTGTCATCCGTATTACATGTTTTTGTGCTGACACAACCACGTATTGATCTACACAACTTTGATTTTATTTGATAATATCTGATATTACAAATTATTAAATGCACACTTGATAATGAGTTTGCGTCAGAGTAGCTTAATTGTAAACGTAATTATGAATCAATAATGAAATCAATAATGTGTAAATAATGGCGTGTTGACCCTAGCGTTTATTTGCTCCTCTAGTGTGAAGAGTCGTGTCCGTGTTCACCTCTAACCGGAAGTCCGCACCACGCAGTGTGTCTGGTATTGATGTCCATCCAGCTTTCCATCACGGTCGCACCGTCTTGGAGCAGAGACAGCGAGGGAGGAAGGAAGCGTCTGCCCTGGATGTGGGCGGTCAGCGGGCCACTGCTGCTGCTGCTGTCCGATGATGAAGATGGTTGATGATGATGATGATGATGATATGTTGTGACGCTGAAGGGATGGAGCGCTGCAGCCTCCGTCGTCGCCTCGGGCAAGTCTGTCATGGGTCGCTGCTTCCACCAAGATGCGTCAGTGACTGTACAAGGCGGCCGCCAAGTGGATCAGAGGGGTATAGGGGGAGCCAGGGAGGGGGACAAGCGGTGTGTGTGTGTGTACTGTTGGTGTCTTTGTAAAAATGGAGCGTGACTTTAAAAGCGCCCCCCCTCTCCTCTCTGGAGGACCATTGATGGTTTGTGCTTCACTGAGGAAACAATGGCTCTTTTCACTACTGGGGGAGAGTCACAGAGTCAGAGAGACAGAGAACGATCCAACAGACAGAAAACCCGCATTAGTACTCTCCTCACTGCAGCTCTGAGCTCACATTCAGCAGTTCAAATTTTGGGATTGTCAAACATGCTTCATTTTTGAAAATTGTTTTTAAAATTGATATGGGGAACCAAGAAAAGATGCATTTTCCAAAAAGCGATTAATAAAATTGGGGGAAACACTTGAGGAGCGGGAGGAGAATTTGGGGTAAAGCTGCATAAAAGCTGAGGGCCAGTTTTTTGGGGAGGTGGCCAAGCAGGTCTGGTGATCTTTAGCGAACGCTAAGCGGGGATCACTTCCCATCCAAACTGGCCTTGAGCTGAGCCTCTAGCGCCATCTTGTCAAATGTCCGCATGTTAGTCTCCTCCCGTACGCGGTCGCGCACGTGGAACGAGGCTCGTGCGATGGACCGCGCGCTCTCCAGCACGGCTCGCTTCTCCTTAAAGATCTGCTCGCTCTTCTCCAGCTTCTTCTCGATGGACTGCAGCAGTTCGAGGCGCCGCTGCTTCTCCTCTTCCTCCACGCGCTGCCGGTTCTGCTTCTGTAGGCGTTCTTTCTCCTGCCGAGTCTGGACGGCGCGCTGAGCCTTCTCCCGAGCTTTCTCCTCGGCGACCAGTGCCGCCTGCTGCGCGCGCTTTTCTGCTTCCTTGGCACGAGTTTCGTGCAGCTTCTGTTGCTGTTTTTCGCGCCGCTCTGCCGCCTTGCGCGCCTTCTGTATCTGCTGGTCCTCCCTTTTGGCCTTCTCCTTTAGCTCCTGACCACGCCGCTCCACCATTTGCTCGTAGTTCTCCAACGTGCGATTCAGCTTGCCCTCTGCCACGCGTTTTGCCTCTTCTCGCTCCTCTTCCTCCCGGCGCGAGATCTCCCGAATCAGGGCAGCATGTCGCCGCTTCTCGGCACGGTTTAAGCCCCGGCGGTCCTCCTGCGCCTGGTGCTCTTTCTCCTGCCGCTTCAGCTCGGCCATGGTCAGTTTCTCTTCCAGGAGCAGACGTTCTTGCTCCAGGACAGCCACCCGCTCCTCCTCCAGCGCCTTCAGATTCTGCTCCTGAAGAACTTTCCTCTGTTTCTCCTCGCGCGCAGCTTGCTGCAGCTTCAGCAGGCGGTTGCGCTCCTGCTGCTCCGCCAGCTCCTTCCAGCGCTCTTCGTTCTCCTCCACCTGCCGCATCTTGGCAGCAGCCGATTCTCTCTCCTGCTGGCTGAGCCGCCGCTGGCGCGTCGACACCTGACAGTGCCACGCCCGCTGACACTGCACGACGGCTCTCTGCTTCTCGCGCTCCTCCTGGTCACGTCGCAGCTCGTCCATGCGCTTCTCACTGTCCCACTGCAGATGCGCCACGTAGCGCGTTTGGCTCATGATATCATCTTCCTGGTAACGAGCGAGCATCAGTGCTGCGATCTTGCGGTCCCGCTCGGGCACCGCTTTGAGGCCACGGCGGCGAACTTCTTTCACTATGCGCTCCACCTTCTGCGTGGTTTGAGGTGAGTGGCTCAGGTCACCCAGGCTTAGGCTACGACCCATTAGGGAGTTAAAGGTGGCCAAAGTGCGTGCATGGGGGCTGGACCCCTTGGCCCAGTGGTCTCGTGTACCATCCCAACTGTAGGACGACGACGCACCCGACTCTGAGGACGTACATGTTGTGTTGGTCGTGTTCGGGGCGGAGTTTCCTCTTTTACGTTGGGTGGACTCCAGTGAATGACTGCGTCCTTTACCCTTGCACTGCACAGGCAGATGCCCGTTGACCTGCGATGGCGGCCGTCCTCTCACACCATTGATGGCGATGGAAGGGCTTTGAGAGGTGGGTTTGTACCCAAGCGTGGTGTTGGCACGGGGGAACGCTGGTGGTTTGGGGCTCGATCGAGGGAAGGTGTTGGGGGATTTTTTCATCATAGGTGGTGCACCTGATGACGGTGTCCGACACTTCCCCTGCTCTGGCGAAGAGGACATGGCGCGCTTAGGAGCTTGCAAATGAGAAGATGGCTTGGTCGATGAGGTCGTGCCGAGAGCAGACTTTGATGATTGCTGAAATCCAGATCTTGAAACCTGACGCACCTTGGTTGGTGAGCCCCTGGAATGTGGGGCTGTAGTTGATCCTGAGCTAACATCACAAGGAGATGGTGAGCTGGTGGTATGTAGGACCGATTTGGGGGTCATGGTGGAGTTGATGCTCTCCTTATTCTTCTTTTTCTCCTCCGCAGATGGTGAGGTACCGCTATTTCCATTCATAGTCGCTTGAAGGATCCTCCGCTTCTCTTCGTGGATAATCCTTTCACGTTCCTCTCGACACTGCCTCAGCTTCCCGTGCCGCTCCCGCTCGTACACCTCAAACATGCCTGTGGCCACGCGCATGGAGCGCCCTGGGGCCTCGCGGGCAAAGTCCGACAGCGGGCGAGACAGCAGCTCGACGGGCTTCACCCCGCAGCGCGCACATGCCTCCAACGAGCGGGGGCTCGTCAGCACATAGCGGCTGCCCTCGGCCAGCGGCGAGTCGAAGTTGTAGAGATCCAGGTGCAGCTTGGGCGCAGGTGGGGGGCTTTCCCGCGTCGGAGGTGGGGGGCTTTCCCGTGACGGAGGCGGGGGGCTTTCGTCATGGCGCGGGGACGCCACACCGTTGGTGCCGTTGTTTCCGTTGGTGGTAGGCACAGCGTGGCACGGGCTTGGCTCGCAGCTGCCCGTAGGTGGCGTCTGGAATCCGTCGGAAACGCCATCTGTGTCGTCCTCGGCGGCCATGCCGTCGCCCTCGTCTGCCCGGCGAGAGATTGGATTGGGTAGGCTTGCGGCATCTTGGAAAAGTTCTTTGGGCCGTTGCTCCTCAACGTCACACAGATCGACCATGCTGGAGTCCTGCAGGTGATAGGTCATGGGGGGGGCGAAGTTGGATGGGTAGGGGTGGGAGGGTAGAGGAGGCATGTGATGGAGAGGAGAGGAAATCACAGACCAAGAGGTTTGAGTCAGAGGATTATTATAGGAGCGCTGCAGCTTACTATCTGTGTGTGTGTGCGTGTGTGTGTGTGTGAGATGCATCTATGCATCCGTGCCCACAGATTTGTGAAGGCCAGATGAGTCCTTGTGCCCTTCGGGGGACTTACATAACACACGGTGACCCGTGCCACGCGCGTCAAGCCGCTACATATGGATTCTCCATTCAGAGTTATTAGGTTGAAATAATTTAATTGTGTTCACCGCATCATTTCCACTCCATATATCACGGCATTCCCCAGGTAAACAGGGTCGACAATTTGGTAAAAACATCTGTTTCCGTCTGTTCGGACCAGTACTGGCGTGTAGCGTAGGCTGGCACGCTGGATAAAGAAGCGGGGGGAGAAATGGTGGGGAGCGCGGTGGGAACGGTAAACAATCGGGCACTCTATAGGAAGCCGGCGTGGTGGTGCACGGTACGCGCAGGCCCCTCGCTCTCTGATCTCGCTCGTTCTCTCCCTCTCTCTCGCTCACAGAAACACACGCAGCCGACCTCCACATATCCGCCCCTCTTGTCTGATACATGCGGCCCGGCTGCACTGACTATGTAATAATCATCGTGGGAATGTGTATAACATGCACTCATATACATTATTAAAAGCACGTCCGTACTTCGCGCAGCGATGCGCCATTACCACGGTACGGTGGCGATCAGTCCACGGCCTTCATCGACCCGCTCACCTGCCAGTTTGGTACACGTCGTGACCGCCAACGATGATGTCCTTTCCGCGCCTTTCTGGGCTATTTGTCCGCTCCGACGTCCGAGGTGTCTGCATAATATCCAGCCGGAGTCTCGGCCACGGTCCGCGCCTCGCCGGGGTGCAACCGAACGGCCATGCGTCTCCGTCGAAGGCGCTGCTCGGTCGATCTTCACGCCCCGGACTTAGAGGATCGCGTTAAAAACGCTCCTCGGAGCTGTCGTTCCACAAATCGAATGCACTCGTCGTATAAAAGATGACGGTGTTCAGACGCTGTTTGTCGGCAGCATCATCCGTAACATCAGCACCTGCCTCTGACACTCTCCTCCTCCCTCCGCCCTAGACTCCGCCTGCCTGGGTCTGACCACGCGTGAATCGAGCGCACCATATGTCTGTCGAAGGCGAGGCGGGTAATTAGGAGTTCCTTGCCGTTACATTCAGAGTAATTAAGACTTACCAAACGTAGCTTGCAATTGGAGGTTTCAAGTTACTTCTAATGAGTATTGCTATTTTAAAAAAATAATAAAAAATTAAAGTCATAGCCACATTTTAACTCTTTATTTTTACCACTATCTCTCTATTCATCGACATATGCGTAATTAATTTAATTAAACTTTAATCCGATCATGATATGCCCCAGTGTTGATTTTCAATTTTTCTTCAGTTGAGGCATTATAAAAAACACATCTACACATTTACAGTCATAGTCATTAGTAGCCAGAAATATTGTAATTATACAGTCATCTAAACTTTGCTAATGTAGCGGTAATCTAAATTGTACAGTTACTCATTTTTGTAATCTGATTAATGTAATCTGATTTCATGTAATCCATACAAGTGAACAAAGTTGAACAGTGGAGCTGCAATTAAGAATACAATCGTTGCAATCAAGTCAACAGTTCATGCCATCCCTCACGTTTTTCATTTCTTTGTTTCTGTGTTTTGCAAAATGACTATAAATATCACATGAACGCGGGTGTGGTGTCCTGTAAAAGGGGGTTTGCTACCTACACATAACTAGTTACTACACCACCGTAAGAATACGAAGTACTGAGCAAAATATCTACTCAAGTCAACGTAAAAAGTACAGGCTGGTGGCCGACCGGCTTTTCTGCAATGTCTCCGCTGACTCTTCATCCCAGTTTCCGATTTAATCCTGTCACTATCTCTCTCAATAAAGAATGAAAAATGGCGCTTGCACCCAAAAAACAACTTTACTCAAACACTACCAAGTCCTGTTTATTTATTTCATATCCACAAATGTTCATGTCTAGAGAGCAAGTTTTTATTAAAAAAAAACAGGCTTATAGAAATTTAACAGGAAGGGTGTAATTCTCAAAATCAACAGAAGGGAGGGATATCATGAGAGCATTTCCAGTTCTCGTGCACTGGTGTCCTCCCAAAAAAATGTCTATGTCTAAAAAGTAATGATCCTGTTTTGGGGAAAGGTAACGAGTAAACATACAGATGTATGTGCGGAAAAAATCTACTGACTACAAAAAAAATTCAAATAAATACTTCTAAAAGTAAAGATACTTGAAAAATCGACTTAAGAATGGGGTCATTGACACTGAACTTAAAGACAACCCCCATTCATAGTAATGCCGCTGTGGTTTGTATCACAAAGAGAGTTCTACTCCCCTCGCTGGCTTTACTGCGATGTCTACCTCCAATTTCTTCAACCCTATTTCCGACTAATCCTAAAATGGAGTTTACGCCATAAAAATAACTTAGATTTTAAAAAATGATAACTTAAATTAAAAAAATTGTACTTTGTGATATGATCTTTTTAAAATATTTCATATTTATACTTTCAACACGCTGCCTGCATCATAATTGAAGTTACCAAATGATGGAAGTCATTCCACAGGGATAGGAGCAGGTCTACCGTATCTTATTGACACACTTCACTGTAGAGATGAATAGACATTGTGCCTCCAGCTCGACCGCAGCCATCTGGAGTCTGGGCCGAAGCTTCTGCCTGACCGCAATGACATGTAAGGGTCCATTTATACCCTCCATTAAAAATGGAAACGGACACTTGCATCCGGTTTCCGTAGCTAGTTCCAGCCGTTGTCCGTTGGTCAACAGTTTAGCGAGACAAAGCAATATCACAAGAAACTATGGGGACAGTTGAGAGTCACAAGCTCTAGAGGATTTCTTATGTACATCCGTAATAAGGATGGAGACATGAACACAAGTTCCTGGAGCAATGTCTGGAGTTAGACGAATTCCGTCTGGCTCCATAGGGTAAAATTAAGAATTTATGCTGGTTTTAGTCACCCGGTGGCGCTGCTTCACTCAATCTCTTAGAGAACCCAATGCACGCGAGCATGTCGAGTTTGGTGAGTAGTTCCGGTAAAATGATTTTCGACACGTCTATTTAGTGTGAGCGCATGCCTACAGCATTATTTTAAAATAATGGTGGTAACTTGCGGTGTGCTGTTCCACTTGCAAATGTTCTAGTGTGGTTCTGAGCTCCAGAAACCGCCAATTTAATAATCTGCGGAATCCGTTCCACGTACTCATCTGCGTCGGACTTACGAGTGAATGCAGCCATCCCATTTGTCCAGAAGAACACATGACAACAATTGAATCGAATTAGAACAAATCTAAATGAAAGAAACTGAAAGTAATCTGTCAGTTTAATTTTCTTATCAACAACAATATATCACGAGCAACTTAAGTTGTAGCTGAAAGACATAACATTGAAAAAAATAACCGTTCCAGCTTCCAACACTGCACAGCTGACCGGTACCCGGCGACAGGTGTCTCTGGAGACCGAACCACGCGGAGGCGAGATCTGAGAGCGTCTCACGGCCAGCAGTCCAGCACACAGCAGAAAGACTTCACTTATGTCTCAACTCAACTCAACAGATTTTTATATAGCGCCAAAATCGCAGCCGAAGCTGCCTCAAGGCGCTTCACAAAAGTGATTACGTTTTTAGTATTAGATTCAAGGAGTATAGCAGCTCTTTACCTAACTACCCCCAACCTTGATTTCGCAGTTAAGGACAGTAATTTGGGGTTGTTTACAGAACTCCTTTAACGGAGGACTGGAAAGAAGAGAGAAGAAAGAAGAAAAAGGAGATCAAGACTTTCAGTCAGTCTTGATCTCGGCCTAGTTGAAAATCGTTAATGTTGATTTGTTTTGACAGAACTCCTTTAACGGAGGACTGGAGAGAAGAGGAGAATTTGAAATTCTCAATCTCGGCCTAGTTGAAGAAATAACTACTGCTTTGGAATTTTTTGTTGTTGATGTTAGTTAATTTTGGTTGATTAACAGTACTCCTTTAACAGAGGACTGGAGGAAAGAGGAGATTGAGATTTTCAATCAGTCTCAATCTTGGCTAGATG
>OMKY01012300.1:2687-23573 GCA_900302395.1 Bregmaceros cantori
GGGGGGGGGGGGGGGTGTCTGGGGCCATGGCCAAAGCTGATTGCTGCACAGCTCATTATGTTGCCAAGAAGACCTTGCACCCATTTCCATACATAATTGGTCTCAAAATGGTATTTGAATTATGGCTGGTAGGATTGGCTGTCGTGCACACAAAAGACGGAAAAAAAAAATCCCACTGCGTTTATCGAGAGCTGCCACTCCAAGTAATTGCAAGCCGGGCATTTTGAGTTGTGCTTACAGAAATAGTGGGTCAAATATATACTGCTTCAAGCTCCAGGTGGATCAGGGGAAAACTCTTAATCGCCCTACATTCCTAATCACCACTATATCACAGAGAACATTGTGGGGGTTAATGCGTTTTAAATGCTGGATCACGCTGCCGGATGGACAGCTTGCTAATTAATCTAGCATGAACATGGACCATTCTCAATGCATGGCCCAGTAGGGGTGATTTATAGCTAATGTGCATATCTCTAAAATATAGAAAAAGGAAAAAAGAAAGTTGGGGGCAGAATGACCACCTACAACACTACTGAATTAGAAGTGATGTAGCATGCTTTTTCCATAACCATTGGTTTGCATCATTACGTTCAACTGCAGCCAACCAAAGTAATGAATTCACCACATATAAAATGACATGCAAACACAGATTCACTTTCAAATAATTTTTGAAATATTGTTAAAATAGCTGGCTCTTTGTCCAAGCGGAACAGGAGGGAGAAGGAAACGTCCCACACAGTGGCAGGCAAAGTGGCAGTGGGCATCAGCACATAGGCTACATCTACTATTACCCCAACCCCGCTCTGTGAACTTATTTGCATGGGGATGATAGAAAAATACTTGAAATGGAAAAATAAGTACTTCAGTACTTTGAATAATTGTTACAGACCTAGCTAAAATGCAATTTCATTGGAACTTCTTTCACCTGAAGTGGCTTTAAAAATAAGTGTCTCAGATGTCTTTATATAATTATTCTTAAAATAATATTTTATAATCGCAGTGCAAACATATGGTTTGTGCTGCAATTCATGTCAACTTTCACATATAATTCGCCCCCATTTTCAATCAGGAAACTATGGTGATAAATTAAGAGGAAATGTGTGTGCGTGTGTAGTGAATGGGTTGAGGGCGTTCATCTGCGTTTGTGATGAGGTATTCCTCCCGAGAGTCGAATCCATTAAAGGCAGTTCACCTTCAATTAGCAGAGTAATTAGCAGGTGTGCTTCTCCACAACATATTTACACAAGCGGTGGTATATATTTAGAAACAAACCAATGATAAGATTGGCCACCCCATCTACCTTAAGCGTCACACCACTACACTCTTAAGTGTGTAGTAGGGTTGCTGGGGAAAGACGAACAGGCTAAAAAATGGTGGTGGCGAATCACGCAGACAGTAGAGACCAGGCGTGCAATAGTTGTCATTAACCTGGGCGATATTAATCAAGCGCCTCCTCCCCTTTCCACGCCTCGCCAAGGGGCCCACTCTTCACAAGGAAGACGTCGACAGATGGTCCCCAAAGTGACTTAAAAAAAAAAAAAAAATCACACCCCCCTTTAATGAAAACGTCCATATTGCATCTATGCTGCACATCAACATGTTGCAGCTTTTTTTTCAGCAGGGTAAAAAGTTTAACAAGAGACTGATTAAAGTTTAACATTATGAATGTACGCAGAGAGAGAGAGCGCGAGAGATGTGCCGCAGGATTTAGGTCAGCTGTGCACAAAAGGTCCGCACTGCAGTTTATTAACAATTTATGGCGCTTGCTCCGCAGGGCTTCCTTCGGAGAATTGAGTCTTAAGATGCCCGGTAAACAAATAATAGAGTGTAATTGAGATTTATAATGTAGATGGGCTGGCCATGCCCTGCCCCCCCCCCCTCCCCGTCGTAAATTTCGCATCTCGTTCACGTGAGTGGCCCACCACGACAATGCACGTCGTCACAACGTGAGGCAGCAACGGCAGGGCGACGACGCGTACTTTTGCACATTTGGAAAAGTGCCCTGCGAGCACGTCCGTTCAGCAGCACAAGCTTTATCCCGGTGATCTATTCCGCTGGACATAGTATACTTTTCCAATTTGCATTCAATCAGCGTAGATTTACGGTGATCCATGGCTGATCCGGCGCTGTTGGCAGTGTAATCCCGACTCCGGCCCCCACCCCGGCCTTTATGGGAAGCGGGGCTGTAAATTTTGTGCTGCAGCACTGGGTAAGCTGTGGAGAGCATCATGGAGAGAGAAAGAGCAGGAGGCTCCTGGTGAGTGCAGGTTCAAGGGTCAGTAAACCTCTTCACTGCACTGTACAGAATACAGTAAATATAAAGTGTGCTTGTTACAACATGGTGCTATGATAATGAAGACATAACACGTACAAGATATAAAAAAGGAACACGTTTTCTCGATCTAAATTAGATCTGATCCTATTGCACAAAGAATAAAAGCTTTGGTGGCGTTTAGGTATGTGCGATTAGGAATGTCAGCGATTAAATCGATGATATCGGTTCAAAGCCCTCGTCACAACACACTATAGGCACCCAGGATGAATTAAGTGAAAATCTGATTTTTTTTGAGGAGTTCTATTAGACATGCTTGGCATGAGTGTTAATTCCATAAACACCCCCCCCCCCCTTCCTGAATCGAATGAACTGAACTGTTGGGTGGCCAAGGATTCACAGCCCCTGTCGTTGACATGCGTTTTATGTCCAACAATTCTATGGTGAACAGGAAGTTAAAACTGTCAGAAACTATGAAAGCAACACAGTCAACAAAAAAGTAGTGCAATTGTGGCATTTTAATGGCCACTTACGCCAAGAGTTTGCATTGCATTTAAATATATTACAAGGTCTCATGACACCCATTCCACCAGTTATGTGCAAATGCAATGCAGCACTAGCATACAATGAGTTCAAATCGATTGTGTGACATCTGCTTCTCAGCGTCATTGGGACGAAATGCAGATCGGGCACTTCCAAAAACGGCCCGACATAAATAGGTTTATCAGACTCTGGGACAATTGTGGGAATTAGGGCTTTGATGATCAATTTCTATTTGAAAACAATGTATTAAAATTTTTAATTTATGGGGTCTGCATTGGCAGAGTGGTTATGGGCACCGCACCCAACGCGACCCCATTCATGTTAGTGCCGCTGTGTCTACCGCAGCGTCCGCAGTGTCCGCAGTGTCGCGAGTCCCCCGGCCTCTTCAACCCAGTTTCCGATTAATCCTATCCAATAAAGATGGAAAAACTGCGCTGACGCCGGAAAAAATAACTTAAAAAAAAAAAATAAAAATAAAAATATTTACATTCTTATTCCAGCTATAGGGCGATTAATGATCAGAATACATTTAGCAGATCTACCCCGACAACTAGCCCATGCTTCACAGCGCATGTGTGGAGTGAGCATTGCGCAACACACCCGACAGATACATCCAAGATGTACCATGCTCGATATGCCCTGCGAAATGGTGACATTTAGATCTCCTGGGTCCAATTCTAGTCCTCAGCAATTCTCTCTACTCATGCCTTGAATTTATTAATTGGCAATTTTGATCATTTGAAATAATGTCAGAAGCTCCACTTTTGTATTTTTGGTAGCGACTGTAGCGTTTGATGGAGACTATATCTCGATGGAGCTATAAGGATGTGTGTCAACCCGAGAGGGCGATGTAATAGGGTGGTCTTCTGGCGCGACCACCTCCAGCCAACATTGCTCTTCACTTATTCATAACCTGAGTGTTTGTGCCGACCCCCCGTACACATGTATACAATGATATAGCGCTGACTGGACCACACGTCGAGTCTCTAACCCCCCCTCCCCCACCATGAATGCTGTGAAAAGGGCCAAAAATGCAGTGACGGCAGATAAGAAAGTAGTGTGTGTCTGCCTGTGTGTGCGGCAACAGACTTGTGCAGTGTGCGGGTGTGCCCGCTCACCCACGCACGCCCGCACACCATCTGCTTGCTATGGGGGATTACATTGTATTCATTAAAGGGAATAAAGCGCGGCGAGGTTTGCAACGATGCGTGAAGGGAGAGCCGCACTTCCCTCTCTTTTTTTTCTCCCTCCCCCCTTCATACAGCACTACCAATTAGGTCAGGAAAAGGTAGAGTTGGGCTGGATTTTGCACTGGTACATACTCATCCGTTTCAAAATGTCACACCGTGGTGCACTTCATTTTGCATGTGTGGCTGCATTTTCAGAGATGACATGCAGTGTACACTTACAGGAGGGCCAAAAACAGGGGCCATTGACCGTTTTATTGACTGCCATATTTTTTGACTGCCATACCCAATTGAGAATATTTTATTTGGCGGTCAAAAGGTTAATTAAATGCAATATGTCGATCATAGAATGATAAAAACAGGGTCATCTGTTAGTGGGAGACCTCACTCGCATTGTTGGCGGAAGACGTAGATAGGCCGCTGTACAAACGAATGCAGAAAGTGTAATCCTCTACACTAGATAGTTCTCCCGTTCATCCACCCATGCATTCAACCCTGCATTCAATTTTTGTCTTACCAAAATAAAACTTCAGATACAGGATTGAAGTGATTAGTGGTTTTTATCTCAGTGACCCGAGCCACCAAATGGAGGTTTGTATGGGGATGTCAAACTTGTACCGCCGCGTCAAGAGTGAATGCACGTGCACACGCACAAAAGGCTGGTAATGGATAGGTCTAAGGACAAGGAAGAACATGTTTTAATACAAATTTTTGGTGATCTATTTAAAAATCAACATGCAGCCAGATTGACAGAAATCATCAATTTGTACAAGACAATGGCCTAGTCAAAATCTGTACAACAAACCCTGCATGTACACCAGGAAGTGAAGGCAGCTTCACAGAGGTGTGGCTACACATTTCTATAACTATGCAGATGAAGCACACTGTGTAAAAATAAAAAGCGTCTAGAACTGCAACTGATTAATCGATTAATTGATGATAATCGATTATAGAAATAATCGCCAACTAACTTGATAATAGATTAAATCGACAGTGATTCATTGTTTTGTTTGGCCCATTCTACGCGCAAACATGTAGAATATATGTTGTTCCTAATGCGAGTCGCCATTCCCAGTGTCATGGCCCTAGTAATTAAGATAATCCAAGGAGGCTCTTCAATGCTAATGCTAATGCTAATAGATGGAAATGTTAGCTATAAATCAGAGGTAGTGAAACAGCAAAAGAAAGTGATATTAATATTGCAAACTTGATAATAATTCATGTTTCATGATCATAATAATTAACACGTATAATTGTTACAATTTCAAAGGAATAATAAACCGATTGATTAAACGCCAGTAAAAATGGTCGATTAATTGATTATCTAAATAATAGTTAGTTGCAGCCCTAAAAGCGTCTATAAAGCCCAGCAGACATAAACCTTAATCTACAGATCTTTGGTTCCGCCAACAAATGTTCACGCACGCTAGACCACTGAAGTGTAGCAATGCTGGTCAGTGTGGAACACTTGAGTTTCCACCAAAAGTGTCTGCTACAATGACCCGGCTTGGGTCATTCCGCACATTTGGATCAGGGGGTTGAAGGAGCCCTGGCAATTTGAACAATAAAACATTGTTGCCCGTCTGTAAATTAACACCATATTTCATAGCTGTTAAATGTGTCCGAGTAATCAATTATACAACATAGTGCTCAGTGCTGTCACATGCAAAGCTGCACCTCGAAATTAATACAGTAACAACCTATGCAACTCAAAAGAGAATGGCTGAACGCGACTAAGTAGCTGAAAGCATGACGCGCGGTTACATAGCGAGTCCCTTGCGACATGCTGCTCGACTGAGCTCCCTCGCAACTGCAGGGGGGAAAAGGGAGATGACAACGTCAATGTTTGCTTAAACGAAACTCTTAAAAGCGCAGCGTTTTGATATGCGGCCGTGTTCGCCTGACAACGCATGCTGTGCATGGCCGCACGCGTACGGCAAAGGAAGAAAAAAAAAATCTCGCTCTCAGCCCTGGAAGGCATCTTGGTGGAGAAATACCATGTCAACCTGAATCTGACAAGCGGCTTTTCGCTGCGAGCGACTGCGTTAAATTCCTCCATGATTTAACAACACATTGTATACATATTGCACACGTCCCCGCACCACGCAGCCCCCCACCTCCCTGACGTCCAAGCAGTGGCATGAGTAGACGAGAAATAAATCATGTGTGCGTGTGGCCTTATGTCAGGGGGTCTCCCAGAAGTACATTGGTGATATTTAAGTGAAATATGAAGCCATAGATAATTGAATATATGTATTCTTGTGTCTGGGACAGAGCCTTGGGAGGCAGGGGATGGGAGGGAGGCAGAAAAGATGATGGAAAAGAGAATCGGGGGAGGCCGAGATGAAAGCCAGAGCGACTTCTTTGATGCTGAATGGATTCGGCAGGGAGAGAAAGTGCTCCCGATTCATCGGGAGGGGGTTCCAATGAGGTCATTATCCAAGAAGGGGGAGGAATGATGATGGCCTTGCCATTATTCGCTGGACACTGTGAACCTTGATGGTGAATTGAATATCAAGGTGAATGCACAGCGGCAGGGGGGGAATAGACATTTTCCAAGAGCAGTGTGGCTATTGATGCGAACCATCAGGTTCTGGCACGCCCATTTTGTGGGCCGGAAATGAGTGCAAATAGGTGCATATCTTCTCAATGCATTAAAGGAGATCTTTATTACCTTCTCGGTTTAGGTAGATATTGCATCTCATACATTACACACAAGCTGAGAGGTAGTCTCAAATGTGTTTTCCACTAATGGATGAATAGATATATGGATGTCAGTTCCTAACAAATGGACTCTAGTAATGAAGAACAAATACAGGTGATGTAATTCAAATCAGTTCAAAATGGAGTTAAATTCTCATACGTCCAGCAAGCTAAATTCCCTTGATGCTTAGTTAACCAGTTAAAAGTTGTTAGGGCAAATCTATCCATCTGGTCATAAGCTATGGACCAAACAGAAATTTGGCCATCTTCAATTGAGCCATCTTGTAAGTGTTGGCCCCCCTCACATCAAATCTCATCAATCTCATGAACCTATCCGAAAGCATTAACACACCGAATATGGGACAAATCAATCCATGCGCTTAAAAGTTATCACGTTAACACAGATGATCTTACACAGCAGACGTGGCGCAAGCAAAACCATGACATCTCGGGGATATAAATATAACACTTGCCTAATGCCTACTTGAAAGTCTGAAATGAAAAATGAATAATTAATGTCAGTTGAAAATGATTAATCCAATTGTTATGTAATGAAATGAGTCATTTGAAAATGTGTGCACCCAACAGCCCTCCAGTTGCAGCGGAAACTAGAAGCCTAACTCCCAAACCGAACCCCTAAACCTAGTCTAATCTAAAATAAAATAAAAAGCGCAGGTTGAAAGAGATGCAAAGAAGTGCTCGCAACGGGATTCGAACTCGGGACGTTGTCTTTAAAGTCGGGTATGTTACCGCTGCGCTATACAGTAGACAACCTTAAGTTACTGTTGCGGGTGCGTCCGCCATGTTTTAATTCTGAAACATCCCCAACCCGATCGGGAAACTTTCGGAAATGGCACCGCCGGTCAAAAATGGCAACGGCCGTTTGGGAGACTAAATGCAGCTGCGGGAGCCACAAGTGATGTCACTACAGAGAACGGGGATCAAACTTTATTTATATAGAAATTTTCATGCAGAGCAATGCTACTTATAGGCTACAGAAATGCACCAAAATTGAATCGGTTCTTTCTTTCGTCATTTCCAACAACTCTGCAAAATTTCATCTAGATCTGTGCTCAACATTTTCAGTTATTGAGGGGACAAACCAACGCGGGTGAAAACATAACATTCAAATGCTATGCGTAGACTCACGTTGTCTGCAATGGTGCGGCCCAGCTTGTCCATCCTCGATCCAGCCTCTGCAATCTTCTTGGCCGCGCTGATGACGTCAGACGTGTTTTTCAGTGGCCCTTTGCCTCTGGTGGAGATCAAACACACGAATGTTTAGTTCTGCTGGCCTTTCTGCAACTGCGCTCTCACATTACACAGTCCTCTCATGTACTCTTATACAACATCCCAGAGAGGAAAGCAATATTTGCATTGGGGACCAAGCTCTGGAACCAATGGGATCATGATGGGCTTAGGACTCACTTGATTTAAAATCCATTTTATCATACTCTTGGGGCACTCGAGCATGTTCTATGTTAAGTAAATATTCTATTTTTTAATTTCCAGATAGTGTTTAATTGCATTTGTCATGAATAATAGTATGAATAACGTTACTTTTCTATATTATCAATGGCGATTATCAAAGGCTAAACAATGCAAATAACAGCAAAGAAAGTGATCTATATGTGGAACACATGAAAGTTTACAATATTGCAGTTCCTGCAATTAAAAATTACATGGTGCCAATATTGGCTCCTTGCAGTAAGGACAGTCATCTGTGCCAGCATAGCGTAGGCTCCGTCCAGCAGGCAGAATGTTGCAATAGATTTTTATTCCATTTAATATGTTTACATACTATTTAACAGGAAGTCCGGCGACACAGACCAACACAGTCAATGATGTAACATAAAAAGAAATGTCATTTTCTCTATCTACTACATATGTAATTATTTTTCCTTTTAAAATACCCAAAATTCTCACAGCGAGCTTTTACCAGAAATTAATCCTGCTTACTCAAATTTGGCTATTTTCTAACCATCTAATGTACAAAGATTAAGTTCCTCTGATAACAAACAACTTTCCACCAGTGAATGATTCCCTGCTACCGATGACGTGTCCAACATGGAAGCTGGCACACAGAAGTGAATGAGGTGGGTGATATATGTTAGTGGATGACATCTAAGAAAGACTGCAGAATGAGGGTGGTGATGGTAAGAAAAAGGCAATACATCAGAACTCTCCAGCCACTATATCAGACGTCTTTTTCCCCTTCAAGGAACCCCATGCAGGCCCGTCCAAACACAAGTTGATAAGAGCCCTGCCGCGCCTCCGGGGGCCACGCCCACTGACCTAGTGCGCTGTCGCTCGCGTGCCCGCCATGTGTCTCCAACAAGGGACCATGGGGCACAGTTGGCAAAGAATGCACAAAATGGCTTCAATGATTCACACACACACACACACACACACACACACACACTCCATTATACAAAACTAAGATCTGGAGATGACAGTGTTGGAAGGGAGAATAGACAAATTTCCATCTGTCATGGGTTGAATGGTCTCACTTCTATGTTGGAAGAAAGACTGAATGTAGGGAAGAAAGACTGAATGTAGGCATACAAAGAACTGAGAGTGAGCACGAAGCAGAAGAAGTCGATGGATTGGGGTGGGAGATAGCGACAAAAAGGGAGCGGAATTGAACAAGAAAGTCACAAGTATAGCTGCAACCGATTAATCGATTATCATCGATTATCGAAATAATCGCCAACTAATTTGATAATCGATTAATCAACAGTGATTAATCGTTTCATGGTTTGGCCTATTCTCTGCTCAAAAGGTGTTGAACATATGTTGTTCCCAATGCATTTTTTCCAGTGTCAAGGCCCCAATACAATAAAGACAACAAGTAAGCTTGCGTGAAAGCCCAATATGTTATAATTTAGCCTGTAAGAGTAGGCTCTTTCTTGCTATTACTATAAAATGGAGATAGCGAAACAGCAAAACGTAATATTAACATTGCAAACTTTTAATAATGTTTCATATTCATAATTAATGTTATTATGGTTCCGATTTTAAAAGGACGAATGAACAGATTAAATCGCCAGTAAAAATGGCTGATTAATCGATTATCAAAATAATAGTTAGTTGCAGCCCTAGTCACAAGCGTAACAGATTGCCATGCTTATCCTATAAAAGTCAATTCATACATCCAGGGTAGTGTCCTGTAGCTGTAGCAAATGCAACACAATAGCGGCATGCATGACAGTTACGCTACAATTTATGTGCTAAATTCCACAATGCTATGAATGATATTAATTATTGAATAGAATACATAACATTCAAACTTACCAGGAGGATAGACATAGAATAAAGCCAAAGGCTTAATTTTCATGTATCCACCATGGGGGAATGGGTACCTTGGCTGAGGTTGGCCCTCATTCACTTCCAAGTTACCAGATTTTGATTTAATACCACCATAAAAAGTGCTCGCATTCGCCTGTCTTAATGGCTCTAAAGCCACCAAGTGCAAAGAGTGCTGTCTAAGCGAATACAATACTACTTCAATACGTTTATATCCATATTCCAACCTGTGCAGTGTGCATATTCTTTTGGCATCATTTCCCCTTGTAATAAACTATTTCAGTGAAGTTTGCACATCACAAAGACAATAGTAAAGGGGTTTACTTGACGCAAAACTGAGTACTGCATCGCAAACCTTAAGTGCCAGTTCTAAACTTGAACTGGCGCCTGACAAGTCATTTCACACCAATATAACAAACATGAATGCAAAATGTATTGTTTGGTGGCTGGCTATTTTCAAGTCTGACACATTTTGGCTAGTGGTATTTTAAAATAGAGGGTGGAGCTATATAAAATGATACAAAACGAGACATGTGAATCAGAAGCTGCCATATTTGCAGATATGTCTACTAATAAAGACTACAATTTTCAATATTTTAAAAAAAAATCACTTTGGGCGCATGGGACACAATTCTCACTCCAATCCACCGGGGGGTGCCACTCAGGTATTAAAAACAGTAGATAGAACTAATTAAGAACACACTACAAAATGTTGTTCACCGTTGTGGACCCAGCACAGACTTTGGGGCCTTCAGTAGTTCAATTAGTGCAATGTTACATTTCCGTGAGAGATGCGCATTGCATCCAATGTTCCAATTGGGGGAGCAAGGACACACAGGTGGCACAAAACCACCGTGAAAAACACACGCGTCCATAATCTAGGCTTTATTCATGACGGCAAGAGTAAGAAAAGTGGGGGGCACCCGCAGACGCTCTCCTCTTCCTCAGCAGACGGGTCACTACGACGGCACCGGATCAATTTCCTACCACAGCATTAACCTTGGCAGCGCCACGCGGCCGTCCAAGGTTGAAGGGGCAATAATTTGGGTGCGGCCTGAATTAACCATCGCACGACCTTCCACTGTGCTAATGTGGCTCACAGAGAGTGGGGAGAGTGGAGGAGCTGAAGACATTATGTGCGGTCGGGAAACGACTGCACATACTTAGCTCACATTTGGGAGTGTTGGGGGGACTGTAGACGTTAAGATATTCCAATGATCAAGTGCTTTCTGAGGACCAAGTAGAAGAAGTCGACAAAAAGTTTTTGATGCCGCTACAAAGTACAAAAGCAGCAAATATTTAGCAATGCAACAAGAAGATCACAACATCACAGAAGTCATATTTGTATTCATACAGAATAGAAAAACAATTCTCTGATTGAAGTATCTACTTACATACACTGTCTAATGGTCGACTCATGCCAATGACAAATTACTGCTTTGTGAATACAGCTTTGTCAGTTTCATGAAGCAGCAGTGAATAAACAACAACATACAGGTGTTCAAGCTTAAAAGTACTGGGCGGTTTGTAAAGTTTGTAGTTTGTGGACTTTACTTTTCTTTACTGCGTACAGCAACTGTACAAAGTACTATATCAGTTCAGTACCAAGTACTTGTGTACACAAAGCGGGAGAAAAGATACCAAGAATAGTCTGCCACGGTTTGGATACAGCAGTGGGGAATATTCAGGGCCTTCTACGCCTTCAAAGAAGGCCTTAAAAATCTGGACCAAAACAAATCTTATATTTAAATAGGTATAATTATAAATGTATATAAACTATTATCTAATTTAATACAATATATTTAATACATGATCCATGTTCTGGAAGGGTTTCTGTCCTTAAAACATGTTATCCACACAATCGTCTCATCCAGTGGAAATGGTTACAACTTCAGGGCCCTCTGAAGTCCTAGAGCCATTAGCATATGGCTTTTGGCTTGGAGTGATGGTCAAACTGACCAATCAGGTTTGAGTTTATGTGGAAAGGACACAATTTTAAATGCATTAGGACTTCAGGAAGTCCTAGGGTTCTAAGCAGGGCCTGTATGCGTCACACACTACGTCTCCCTACATTGGACTCTGGCAGACACAAGCTGCACTGATTGGCCAAAGCACAGACTCAATTGGCGGTTTCCAATTGTAGGTAATCGCAAAGGGACCATCAGTTCCTTGATAAATACATGTCTTTGCCATTTAAGCGATACTTGAAAAGGTATGTTTTAAATGTGATGAATTTATTAGATGAAATATATTTTTTTAAGTAATCCAAAAGTAAATCACGTATTGCATAACTTTTTATTACTTAAAACTCAAATCATGCAGCCAATTATTTAGCAGTTTTAATCTTTAAATAATTTTTATGTTTTTTTTTTTTTAACTTTTGCCATTTGGGGCAGTTTGACAGTCGAGATGTTTGCGAGAGGAGGACAACTTCGGCGCTGCGCGTGCCAGTGAACCAAGTCACCTGCACCGTACATGAGCTGGGTGCGGGTATCTTACCGACTGCCCCACAGAGCCAGCCAAAATTTGCAATACTTTATTATTACTGCTATATAGATTCTCTCCATTGGTCGATATTTTTGAACGACATAGTGTCAAGGCCAAAGGCCAAATAAGCTAGTCTGGGCCAGCATCCGCCATCAGTGCAACACAGGAATAAATTCAAAGGGGCTGATGTCTGTGCATCCTCTTTACAGCTGAAATAATTACAGAGCGAGAGAGGGAAAAAAAAAAGATTATTATGGATTTTCTGTTTTTCTGCAGGGTTATTGAAGCCACTGCCGTATGCACCAATAAGGCTGGTGGCAGTGCACGTAATGAGCAGTGGCAGATAACGGGAGGCGGAAGGTGCAATCTGATTGATTAGCAAGGGTAAATGGGAGAATATACCGCAGGCAAAGGTATGGGTCTTATAGGCTGGACAGTCACACTACAATATCTCAGAAATGGGAACAAAACACTACTTGTAGATTTGTAACTAAGAAAATTATAAGACATTTATTCAGATCATTAGGTGGCAACCATGCCCTTAAGTGACAAAAGGAACACAGACATAAAAAAGACGTGTAGATCATGGGCAAAAGAGGCAGTCTTTGCAGTACGGTGGAATATTTTCTATACAATTCACTGCTCGTCTAGTTGTAAATATTAGGCACAGAAGCCCGCTCTTTCACAAAGTATGACGACCCCCCCACAATGCCGTTGCCAGTTCACCTGTTTGAAATTTGAAAGACAAATGATTGACACCCACATTCACCTCTATTATATTTAAAGCTGCGCTGATGGAGTTACTCATCACAATAAAATGTTAATTTCAGTGTACAGCCAATTTAAATAATATGAATTCTCGGGACAAAATGCCTACATGAATCGTATTTGGAGAACTGATTCCAGCACAGGATTTAGGAGAAAACAATCAGTTGTTGCTATATACCTTAAATAAGCAATTGGGTAAACAAAGAGGACATTTCATTGTGATTATGGTAGCAAGCCTGGCTCACGAGTGGCAATATGCGCAGCAGCGTTTGATGGAGTAAATAAAAACAAACGCTATAGGAGTTCACATATGCACTGCAGACACACTAGCAGGCACCTGGCGGCTTCGCAGATGGGCAGCTTTTATTGTGAGACAGCAGCAGGGACACAAGGCCATTGAGTTAGCGTTTGTTACAACTGAACAATGTTAAACATGAACATTTGCACCTGGCTGTAAACACCCAGGAGTTGTTTTTATAGAGTCATTGCTCTCATCGAACGTCCACGTCACAGACAACCCACAATGGCAAGAGAAGGGGAATGGTCTGTGGCTGAACTACAAAGTCATCAAGCGCTGCAGTTATGTAGTTGAAAATAGTTTTGTTACAACAAATATAAAAACAGCACAATGTACAGTTTTCTGGCTAGCTTGCCGATGCACTAACTCCCAGAACAAAGAACAATGCCAACAAGTCCAAAAGGCAAATGACACAATGGGCTCCAAGCAATTGGGGTCTAAACCTGGGTGGGACCTTCTCCCTGCAAGGTGGCTGTAGAAACCACTGTGGGGCGCTGACTGAGCGTTTCCTTAATGAACTTGTGGTGTTTAATCAATAGTTTCAAGTGTTGGCCAATACAGTATTGTCCCATTTAGAGTACAATAAGCAATTGAGCAGCATGCTTTGGGTTTACGCCAGGGGGTGATGGACAGCTCACTGCTAGCCAGACCCACAATTTGTTAAAGGACAGCACATAGCAAAACACCACAGTGGCTCCCTGTTTACAAACCCCTTGTAGGCGGTCAAAAGATGCAAGCAGGTTTGACTTGACTCCAATTTCTCTCCCCATTCTCCCTACCTCTAGTCTTCCCTTTCATACCTTCCTTTGTCTGTTCTAGCCCGGATGACTTGTTTTGAAAGTTACACATACACCGTGTCTGTGTGTGAGGGATGTGTGGCCGTGTTGCTGCCTACATAGGATGGATCCGAGAATTAAGTCACACACCGAGTTTGATGCTTTATTCACGTTTGCTACGGAATTCAGAATCAAACATCATTCCAACAATCGCCTATGCCGGCGGCGTCTGCCACAGTCACAAACCCCAAGACGACCCAGAGCATCGATCAGAAGATATGCACACAAAAAGCGTGAACTGATAAAAGTCCAACTGTCTGCCGACTCAATTTCTTTCCTTTGAGGAAGTATTACTCTGTACCTTGAAGAGACAAAAACAATGGGAATGACGGGTAGAAAACATTCCAGGAAGAAGGAATGTGAAGCAGCCATGACTCCACATAGTTAATTGAAGTTGCATAGTCAAATACGCCACACTGGTGTTTTTGAATTATTATTTTCTTTTTGACTTAGTTGATTTTTAATCATTGTAGATTGCAGTGTTGTACCTACTGAAAAGTAAACAAAGCTAAAAAAAATACAAAATGTTGAATGATAAATGAACTGATTTTTTTAATTAAATTGACTGAACTGAGATTTGAACAAAGTCGTGTTGAAAGTGAAGTAGTAAACTTTCCCCCAACACTGGTATACTGTACTGACTGTTGGCATTTTAAGCAATGTATTTTTCTTGCAGATTCCCCCATGTGGGCAGTCTCCCGCCAACGCCAATTGGCCTGTACTTCCCAAAAGGAACACGTAGAAGACTAATAAAGTTGGAGAATAGGTTTCATGATGACCTTTTGTGTCATATTGAATTCTGAATAAATTGTGTTTTCCTGTGTACGAGTTGTTTACCAGTGTTGATGCATGATAGCAGTTTGCCTCTGCACTTTGCAGCGTCCAGTAAATCAAAATATTTTCTAGACTGCATTGGTACACACGGGGAGGGAAGGATTCTGAGCAGGGGTGAAATAAGGGCACAACACTATGTAAAAATAAAACACACACTCCGATTGGCTATCCGCGCATGGCATCCCAGAGGTGGGAACGCAGCTGCTTGGAGCAGGGACTAAATGCAGATTTTTAAAAAAGGTATTAAATTAGGTATAAATAGACACATAGCCGACTTGTCATTAGCTAATCTCTTACCGTCAGGGGCATCTGCATTTATTCCTAATATATCAAAGCTGATTTTGAGACTACTTGAAAATGCTTAATGGTTTTCCCTGGGGTGATATGGTCAAATATTCTATCACAACAGGCTCCTATATTGTTAAATATCAATCATCAATATATTTTTGTTACCCATATATGTCTGAACAGCTCTCTCAAATTATAAATGCAAGACGTTCGAATAGAGGGAAGAATGTGAGAGTGCGACAGACAGCGTCTCGCGCACAAGTGAGAATGATCAGACACTCATAAGAATTCATCAAGAGTTGTCAGTCACGTCTTCAGCATGCTCTGCTGGCCGTGACCTGTGTAGAGGAGCCTACTTGATATACGGTCTGCAAATATGTAAGTTTGTATATAGAATATCAAATGGAGAGCTCGCAACTTTACCAGTGAGATCAAAGTTTTACAGTTATTCGATATATCAAATTATCACCCCAACTTGTCGTGCTGCCCATGTCTATCTAATGTTCCAATTGCACTGACAAAAAAATGGTTGCGGGAGCATCTGTCCTCCTCGAGGGCACCTTGGATTTGAACAGAGCAGACATCCAATATTTGCCCACCGCCGACTGTGCTCACATTCTGAACTCTGGGGCTAAATCGTTCCAATATTATACCTGGAGGACAAGGACAGGGGGGTGGGTGAAGATTGAAGAGGCGGACTGCTCGCTGTGGTCACAGTAGATGCACTGCGCCACGTACCTATTGTGAATGCATTGTAAATGTCTGTGCAACAACTTTAAATCACACAATGTGCTACCAGTTAATTCTACCTTCGTGTACAGTCACAGACCATCTCACACTTCATATTAGGGCTGCAACTAAGGATTATTTTGATAATCGATTAATTTTTACTGCCGATTAATCCGTTCATTTTTTCTTTAAAATCGGAACGATTGTTAGCATTAATTATGATTTAGAAAAAGTATTAAAAGTTTGCAATGTTAACATTACAAGCCTTTTGCTGTTTCACTCTCAATTTCATAGTAATAACATGAAAGCCTACTCTTACAGGCTAAATTATAACATCTCTGCTATGCTTTGTGCACAGCATTCTAATGTCTGTGCAACTAGGAGAACATCTAACACTTTTCCTCTGCATCTCACTTGGTTAATACCAATTATCAATGTCGAAATGGAAATTACCCCTTTGTTCATGGGGAAAAGAAACCTGTACAGACAGGTAGTAGGAGCAGCAGAGAGCTGGCAAAAGCAAGAGACAGGATGAGTCTGGACTGAGTCCAGGAATGAAGCTCACTGATGCGCTGGCTGGTCAGAGCGCTTCGGATCACAGAGGCACACAGACACCGAGCGGCACACACATTTCTCTGATGCATACATGAACACATACACTCACGCACATACTCATTCGGACAGGAACAACAACAACAAAACTGATTGAGGGAGACTGTTCGCTTACACAATGCGCAGGCAAAGAGATGGGCGGATTTCAGAGGGACAGTTTGACTTATGAATTATGGAGAGGCTCATAGCGTATAAAATATTATAGTTAGCCATAGTGAAACAAATGACTGTGAGAGGCAGTGGTAGGGATATCGGGCATGAGGGTAAGCAGAACGGGTGGGTTCGTTGGTGGCGAGGTCTGCAGGCATTCTGCGAGTGTTGCGCAACCGCCGTGAATAGCAATGTGATGCGCGGGGTGACTAATGCGAGGCATGCAGAGAGGGGGAGGAGGACAGATTGGGGTGGCGATGTCTGACATGGCAAGGTGGTGGCAGCCTAGAAATACATACAGATGAGCGGCAGCCGCCAATTAGCAGCCCTCGCTACCCCCTTCTTTGTTGGTACTGTCATGTTGTCAGACCACATCCGACGAGGCAGTTAGCATCAAGTTTACAAACACAATAGACAAGTTTTATTAAGTTTGATTATTATTCCAATGACTATTCCAAAACTTTAAGCCTTCATAGAATAAGTTAAGAGAAAACTTAACTCCTTCAGTGACAGCAAATATAATGAAATTTGCACTGATGTTTGAACGATCACCACTTAGTCCGTACAAATCATATCTAAACATAACATTAATTCAAAATAGGAAATACTTATGTTGATCCCAATGGGAAATTATGTTCACATGTTCACAAATCAAATGGCGACTGCCATCAACGCCACACAACCACAACCCAAGGACATTTATTGCATGAGAGAGACTGTCGGAGACGGGATTTGAACAACCAACATTTCGGTCTTCTCCCTCCGGTCATTGGATTAATTAAACCCAATAATGTGTGATATAATTTAAAACTACTTTCATTACATACATATTAATTACAAGTCTCAGGTTACCAAACATTCAGTACAATTATTTATGATTATAACAAAAACAAGCTCTATGCTCTAGGAAAAATTGTTTTCAACTTTTTCCAAAATCATTTTTTTACATTCTTACATTTAGCAATGACCATGGGTTTCCATTATCACTGAAAGAGTTAATCTACTAATTAATGCAGCAACACTGTATCTTTCCTGGACTAGGCGAGCAGACCACCACCATGGTGAACCCCCGGCATGTGGCCGAACAGTTAATTTCAATCAGCGTAATGCTTCGCTTGGTTTTAATCACATTTAATTAATCAACTTTTATGTAATAAATAATTGCCTCCGTTCCATTAATTTGATTTAACAGTTTATTTTCAACTGACAAATTGCATTGCAGTGCATTTTAGATCATACCCTCGATAAACGAGGACATACATAACACTGCAGCTTACATGTTTTAATAAACTGAGTCGTTTGTCTTCAATTACAGGGAGGAATGCCAACATTTGGATGCTGTCAAAATTAAACCATATGAAGCCTTTTAATGACTTTCAAAATAATCTCTTCAGCTCCTGATTTGCCCTGTATGTTCGCAATTCCACCAGTGGGCAGTGGAAAACCAAGCAGTTATAGAAGCAAAAACGTGAACTCTCACATTATATAGAGACGGTAATAACCCCCAAGGATGCACCCTAGGTCTCCAGCTTGGCAGACAGTAGGGCTAACCGCTACACTATCCGAGCTGTGTTAGTACCATGCAGTAGAGTGGAGGCAAATGCTGTATGTTGCTAGAGTTGATCGCAGTTTGTAAATAGTTAGTAAATAGTAATAGTTGTCAAACTATTGTTATTTATAGGGTACAGAAATGCATCAACATTTAATCAGTTGTTCCGTTGGTCATTTCCAACAACTACAAAATTTCATCCAGATCTGTGCATACATTTTTCAGTTATCCTGCTGACAAACCAAAAACATAACATGCTTGCCGCAGGGAATAAGCAATACAGACTGGTGCTGAATGCCACGGATGTTATGAGAAATAACTGTTCAAGTAATGCTGTTCTTTGAGACTTTTACAGCAAGTCTAGCTAAGCATTAGATGAAGAAAAGTGCCATGTGATTGATGGCCTGTCCAAATCGGCGGCCAGCTTAGGTGGGCAGGTGAAAACGCTGCACAGATCTCTGCAATCAGCATCCTGACATGCCTGGCTAACATTCCACTAGCTGATGGGTTACTCTTACGGTGTGTTCCAATTCACGTCCTTCTAAAGTTCACTCCACTTCGGTCGACTATGTACACGGTACAGTACATGAATAATGTGCAAACTTTCAACAAGTAAGGGCAGTTTGAAATAGAATGCTGCATTGCTGATTTCCTGTAAATAACAGCCGCACGATTTCACCGGGCCTGCCAAAAATATCACTCACTTTTCAGAATCAAAAGTAATAGGCGTCGGTCTGTGACAGTTCAATACAAACTAAATAGGACATAGATGATCATTTACATTTATATGGCAAAGCAGCCATCACAACAGTGACAATTCTACCGGCATGGTCCCGCCCCTTTCGCTACGTAGTCAAAATGGCGTCCAGGAGTGCATGAAAGGGTCCATTGTTCAACACTTTTTGAACGACATGCACCATCCGGGTACTGAATGATGCACTAAAAGTATTTGTTTAAACATTTTTTTTTATTTTTTTTTTTAATGTTTTTTCCAGCCCATTCAGGCAGTTTTTTTCCTCCAAGCTTTATTTATTAGGGTTAGCGGAAACAGGTGAAGATGGGGGGCAGACATGCGGGAAATACGTCGGTGGCGAGATTCGAAGTTTCGAACCAACGACTCACCAAGCCATTGAGGCATATGTGTGCTTCCCAGCGCTCTGCCTAACCAACTGAGCTACTGGGCAGCACGTATGCGTTTATTTTAAGATTCTCCTGGTGCATCCAGCAAAAGCGACAAGCTCCCCGGTGGAGACGGCTCTGCGACGTTCAGCCAGTAGTATCTAGCAAACGTGGCATCAGGTGTCCATGTTGCTGCTGCACAGATATCCCGAAGAGACACACCTCGTGGTGCAGCCCGAGAGGTTGCTATGCCATGTGTGCTAGTGGAATTCCTGCTTCTTCATAAGCTGCAGAAATGGCATCCCCAATCCAGTGATCCAAACGCTGCTTTGTCAATGCCAGGCCGTGCTTCAGTTGACCATGGCACACAAACAACTGCTCTGAATGTCAGAGACTCGATGTTGCAGTCACATATAATTTACGTGCCCTCAGAGGACAAACAATTTCATTTCCTGGCCACCCAACTAATGTAATTGGCCCATTAACATGCGTCAGAGAGAGAACCTTCAGCAAAATTGCCGGATTAGACCACAGTTCCACTGACTCTCCGTCCGGGTGCCAGCGCACACAATCGGCAAACTCACTCCTTTTGCAGAGGTGACAGTGAGCAAAAATGTGCGACACGCTCTTCAGATCTGCACTTGCCATCGGCTCAAATGGCGGACATGCCATTGCATCCAGGACGATCTTCCCACATCGAATATTACATCTTAATTTCATCCGTGCTCCTCTCAAGAATTGCCCAATCATCTGGTGACTCCCCAGTGATCTGCCATTGATGGCATTGTGGTGAAGAGACAAGGCCGCTACATAGCCCTGCAATGTAGCATTTATTTTTTCATTTAATTTCATTTCAGATCACTCATGGGACCATTTGTGTTTATGATTTTGTGCTCACCTGGTGAAGTCAGTCATCTCCATCATGATCATACACATCTGCTTAGCCAGTACGATGATGTCATTGCCGCTGTCGTCCCATTTGGACACCTCAGCATCTAGCTTGCTCTTCTCCTCCTGGAAGCTGGCCACCTGCTCTGCAATCTTGGCCTTCTGCTCCTGGGGGAGCTGAGCCATGATGGCCTGTAGGTGGGGAGGGGACGGGGAAGGACAGGTGTATAAGACAAGAGTTGTGCAATTTAAATTCCAATACTAACATTTTCCTGAATTTTATTTTTCATCCAATAGACGAGTTCTATTGGGGGGGG
>OMKY01012445.1:1334-12826 GCA_900302395.1 Bregmaceros cantori
TCTTAATTTGGGGGGCGTGTGGTGGCATAGTGGTTATTGAGCGCGCGCCCCCCCTGGACCATAGGTCGAACAGCGCCGCAGGTTCAAATCCCCTCTCCGGATTTTCTGCAATGTCTTCATCCGACTCTTCATCCCAATTTCCCAATTTAATCCTGTCACTATCTCTCTCAATAAAGAACGAAAGACGGCACTTGCGCCCAAATAATACAAATGTTTGCATTTGAAGACAATACACATTCAGATACACTACTTCAACACTGCTCGGTCTGCGTTGACGTGTTATTTTAGATTCTTTTCTTTTAGCGGCCCATTCAGACCATTTCCAGCTTTATTCAGGACTAGTTGGATAGGGGAGAAGCGGGGGGAGGAGACGTGCAGCAAAGCTGTCGTTGAGGGGCAGCGAACTCACAACTCTCTGTGTGTGTGCTTTATAGTACACTGTTTTAACAGACTGAGCTACTGCGGCCCTCAATATTTTAGGTTTCTTTCTTCAACTTTAACATTATCAACAGATTTGTCTTTAAATTCCTACAGGTACTACACTGGCTCCCAGTCCATTTTAGAATTCATTTTAAACTTTTGTTGTTCGTACTTAAATGGCTCAATGGCCTCGTCCCTGCCTACCTGTCTGAGTCCCTGACCATTCGGGACGCAGGTAGGGCGTTGAGGTCGATTCACCAGCCTTAGCTGGAAGTGCCAAGGTCCAAATACAAATAGTGGGGAAACCCGGGCTTTGCAGTGGCATGGCCAAGGAATAAACTCCCCGTTGACTTATCCCTGACCTGGCAATTTTTAAATCCCGGCTAAAAACATATTTATTTAGAATGGTGTAGAATGGTGACCGTTGATTTTATGCTTTTATTTTGTTATCTTTGTTTTTCTACGCCTACACTGTTTTGTTTTGCTTTCATTTGCTTGTACACTATGATTGTTTACATGCTATTCTTTTATTGTTTTCCTTTATGTAAAGCACTTTGGTGCACCTTCGGGTGTGGAAAGCGCTCTATAAATAAATTACATTTACTTTTACTAGAGATGAAATATCCCAAATGTTATGTCCATAATGTGTAACCATATTGCATTTTAACAATACACCCCAAGGTTGACGGCAAGTGAAAATTCAAATTAAAAGCGTCTGCGATGAATATTTCTTCATTAATTCACAGAGCGAGTTAGGCATGGTTGGGCGCATGGCTGCATCAGACGGTAGGTCGGGCGAGGGCACTGTGCTTCCATTCAGCAGCGATAGACGATAAGAGGCCGGCGTGTAAAAGGAGAAAGGCTATCAGATGGGTTTGTTCAGTCGGCTAGGAGTCAAGCTGTTCCTGAGGACCTGAGTGGGAGCAAGATAGACGAGAAACCTCCTCCGTATATTCTTCACCCGAGAAGCGAGATGACGTTCAAAAGGTCCCGCTGATTAGGCCAGGAGGCTACGGTCCGTAGGCGCCTACAGATACACCCTTGCCTTTATGCCGCGGTTTTGTCTGCTCCCATCTTTGCGATCGCTTTCAGCCGTTGCTTTTTGCAGAGTCGGTCCCAGCTCCTGCTTGTCAAGGCCATCAATGGTCATTGTTTAGCCAGAGTTATCCACCGACCCCGGCCACATACATGTACCACCAGGACAAAACAAAATGTCACTGATCACCAAGGGAACTGCCACTTGTATACCCCTCTACTCTCTTATCTTGAAAGGGCATCGGAGACATTGGAGTCTGTGGTGAGCTGGTAGTTTGCCACAGTATTTGTATTTTTAGTGTTAAGATTCCCTGATTATTACAAGGATAGTTTATAAAACATTCGGGTTTTTTTCTTAGTTTTAAAATTTGCTAATTTAGCTTGTTGTTTTCCATACATCTACTGAAATATGATCCTTGCCCAGATTTTTCCCCTTTTTTCTGGGGTTGGTATCTATAATTCACTCCGACTTCCTGCTTAAACTTTAATGTGAAGTTCAAAACCCTCTACATAGTGATTTTATCTTCATGATTGTATGAATGACGAATGCATTTGTCTTAGTGATGTAGAGTTTAGTGACCTTAGTCAATACTTTACCACAATTCAATAGTATTAATAATACACAAAGAAATATATATACATACAAAAATCCAGCTGGTTTTCTTGTGTCATGCAAAATACATTAAATTGCCGTCCTTTGAGCTAAATCTAAATTATTTAATGTGTCTGCTCGTCTAACATTGCATTAACAATCAATAAAAATCAAGACATAATAGAACACATGAAACCCTGAGTTCTGACTCACCTTTGTGTCTTTGAGGCCTTCCACACCAGGGGCTCTCTGCCCCCGATGCTGGCTAACTGAACCTGGGCTATTGACAGTGTCCAGCTCACCGCTAATTACTGGTCCAACATTCATTAATCCTCGTTCAGCCGATGACGCAGAACCGTGTCATGCTAACGGTGTCTTAACCACTCATTTTCATAGATTTTTAAAAAATATTTAGAAAAAAATGGCCCCCCCAATCATCACTTCCTGGGCTGGAGCTGTGACGTCAACATTCCCATTCCCTCCCGTTCCCTCCCATTCACCGTGCAGGCTGGAGAAAATGTCAGTTTTTAAGGTCCCGTGGTCGGCCAGGAAAGTTTGAAAACACCGCTAACAAACAGACCGGCAAACACGCCGAGCGCCGCCGTGCAGCGAGAGGGGATTCCCACAGCTGGGAAAAGGCCAGATAGATTGGGCAGCATGGGAAGTTGCACCACGGAGCTTATTCACGTGAAGTAGTGACGTAACTTCTACACTTGGATTTTTAAAAGATTTAAACTGCAATATTTTTTTGGCAAATGACATACTGTTGTTTTCAGCACAAAACAGGCTATCCGAAAATAGTAATAATAATAATAATATCTTGGAACGATTGGGTAATTCGTACGTTCAACACACATGAGGTAATGAAAAAAAAAAAACTTTTTTTAGAAGGTATTTCTCTGAAATTACTGGATACAATTTTCCCAAACTTTCACATTTCATAGCACATAAAACCATTTAGATACTGATTTTTTTGTATATAATTTTAAAAGAATGTTTAATTAGGTAAAAAAATAAAATAAGAAATTAACATGAAAATGCTGAAAAACGTTAATAATTATTAAAAACCAAGATTCGATATATATGTTTTTGTTTTTTTTATCTTCCCCACTTAAAAGTAGAACGAACTAGGATAATTTTCATATAAAAAGTTCAAACCTAAAAGAGAGCCTCCAGGCATGGTCATCAGAGGATTAATAGAGACTCCAGCCTGCCGCTAATGCTTGCTGTCTGGTTTCCACCATACGGGACAAGGTTCTGAACACTGGTTCCTGATTCCACGTCGCGTCAATTACTGGTATAACCTAATGGTCAATAATGGTATGCATATGCTGGCTGAAAAGTGAGAACACGCAACATACACTCACATCACATCACACATGCAATCTTGTTCATGGAGTGGCATGCGCTTTTCATGGTGATGCCGTCGCTCTATCAATTTCGTTGTGGGCCCGGTCTGGCCAACGTTCAGACAAATCAATCAATGAAAAAGAAAAGCCAAAACAGATGAATAATATAAAGATGTTTTAATCACATTATATCATTTTATTATATAAAATGGTGCTTGCACTGAAAGAATATCAAACAGGCAAACAAGAAATATCTCAGAATTTTGTGTATATGGTGTTTTTTTTGCAAAGTTGTAAAAGAACATGCTGCCACTCGGATGTGGTATTTATCACAAAATATTTAAATATCAAGGGCACCCTGTAGAGGTCATGATATACTAAGCAGGGTGTGCAACAAATGAACGTTACCATGTGCAAGTGTGGTTTAGTAGTTTAAATGTTATATTTAAATGTGCAATGTCTTTGGACATATGCCACTCCACTGAACTGACATTACACTTTTACCACAACATAGAAAGCACCTTTGGCAGCTGAGGAGGCTGAAGCGACTAACCAAGTTGCTGGTGCAGTTCTACTCAGCTTCCCTTCAGTTCTTATCTCCTTTCTACTGTGTGTGGACGACCTGTACACCTGGGCAGCACAGTGGTGCAGTGGTTAGCACTGCTGCCTCACAGCAAGAAGGTCCTGGGTTTGAATCGCAGCCTGTCCATGTCCTTTCTGTGTGGAGTTTACTTCCTGTCCCAGTGCTTGCGTGGATTTCCTCCGGAAATCTGCTTTCCCCACCACCAAAAACATGTTCTAGTTAACCTACTCCAGTCAGTGCCCCTGGCCAAGACACTGGCTAAGAATCTGAAGTTCCTCAATCAATGAATCACCGATCCTCAGGGATGGGTTAAAGGCGGAGGAATGAATTTCACTGTATATGAATGCATGCGTGACTAAATAAAGTACATATACCTTACCTTTACATTCAAAACCCCCACCCACCTTCATCTTCACTCCCGTCAAGGAGGAGATTCCAGTCCATTAGAACAGAAAATCCCATGCCACAAGAACAGTTTGTCCCCGGTTTGCTGAAGGGTTGCACAGTCGTTTTCCATGGTAGCACTGCTTAACACTGACATGGGCTTCCTGCACACGCACCATGGTGTGCGACCCACAGGTGGTGTCTCTACTTCTAGGAGGAGGGGAGGGGGCTTGGGAAGGGCAGCGAAGTGGCTGAGCAGAGCACCACGGACAGCGACTTCCTCTCTTCCTGTTCCCAGACCAGTGCTCCTTTTACCTACAGGGAGGTGTGCAAAACACGTAATATATATATAATACTTAGACTCTCTTCAGCTGCGTGTGGCATTGCCAACTCAACAAACACAGGGAGGACAGTACCTGCAGCTGACCTTGTGGCAAAGATTAAGGTCTAAGTTGAGGACTTTGGGCCGACGAGTGCAGACACAAAAGTCTTCAGAGCTCCTGTGGCAGATAATACAGGGCAAATGCTTACCTTGAAGTTCATCTTCAAGGAAGACGACTCTTCATCCCAGTTTCCGATTTAATCGCTCAATAAGGAATGAGAAACGACACTGCCCAAAAAAATGACTGTAAAGAAATGTATAATGAATCTAGTATTTGAGTTGTTATACATCAAATTTAATTGATTTCAGGAGCCAATTTTTCTTGGATTCTGATGTTAGCTTTGGAGCTTTTTTTTTCATTGTCATGTTCAACAACGTTTTTACAGCTCTACAAAGTTACAATGCTCGTAACTTTGTATCAAACTGCTCTCTGCCAAGTGTTCTGTGTACCATAAATCTTCCATAAAAAATGATAATTGTGAAAACAGTCAGTTTTCATGGTGCCATTCTCTAAGCTTTCTTGGGCCCCGCGGTGTGTGTGTTTGGTGAAGGAGGGGGTGTACGTAATTATCAGACAATCTGTTGATTTGCGTAGCCAGGCGGCACAAACCATCCCCTACTATCCGAGAGCGCGACCGCACCACACTTGTTATTAATCAGCTAGTGGGAGTTGCTGAGTGCTCTGACAGACGGACAATAGATTTGAATGGTTTGTAGAGCGTGGCGGCTTGGGAATGGCTTGGATACGGCTTGCCCAGCGGCACACTGCGTGGTGCAGTATTTAATCCATCGCTGTCAGCGCTCGCCAATTGGTGGCGCCGCTGGTCCAGGATGCTGCAGCGTCGTTCATGCGTGACCAATTTGTCCGTGTGGTTAAACAACAAAAACAAACAATGGCGAACGCCCACAAATGCGCAACAACGGCGTCCGAGGAATGCGCACATGGCTGGATTGGCCTGCATTCCTCTATTAGCCCATAAACAAAGGAAGAATGGGCACAAAAATGTAGTACATGATGAACAACTGTACAGAGCTGTCTGACCATCTGGCATGATGCAAATGTCCGGTGGACCGTGGTATTTTTGTGCCGACGACAATCATTAAAAATGATGATAAAGGGGGCGGGGGGCGCAGTGGTGCTTATAAAGTGCGCCCTCAGACCATAGGTCGAGCAGCGGCACAGGTTCTCTTCCCCTCTCTGGCTTTTCTGCAATGTCTCCCCCCCGACTCTTGATTCAAGTTCCTCAGCCAATCCTATCGCTATCTCTCTCAAATAAAGAATGAAAAATGGTTACGTCCAAAAAGAAAACTGAAAAAAAAAAGATGATAATTTCTGGATCTTACCAGCACTTAAATCAATGTACACAGTATCCCAACATTTCAAGTATATATTAAAGCATACCTGCATTGTTAATTTTGCTCTTAAAGTTGACCAAACTCGATACAGTAAGGACCTGCGCTGACTGGGACGCTGTGAGGTAACAGTGCTAACCACTGTACCTGAGAACATTTTGCAATATTGGACGGCAGCCTGGTTTGGGACCATCACTGTATAAATCAAGCTTAAGCTAGAGAAGCAGATACAAGTGATGTGGAAAGCTACTCAACAAAAACAACTACTCTTATACAAACAACCTTTGAGAAAGTCAATGTCAATTCTGTGAACACAATACTCACACACCTCCTACACTCAGCACTCACAATTCCAGATTCTCCCCTCTGGGAGACATTACAGAGCGAGCAGGTGCAGTAGCAATAGCCAGCATCGCACATCGCTATACATTTGCATTGGGTCTGGGAAAATCAGGAAAGCCGTCGGTACGGATTCAATCGTCCAATCAGCACGGACATGGGGGGAGTTTGTACGGGCTACGCGAGATGTGGGCAGAGTTCGGTTGTCACGCCTTCAGGTCGCTTGTCCCTACTGCGCTGTGACTGGATAACACGATTTGATCGACATGTTTTTTTTTTTTGCGTTTTCCGACCCTGGTTTTACCAGACCCAATGCAAACATTCAGCGCTGTGTGATGCGTGGACGATGTGTTGATTCTGGATCACCTGGCTACTAAAATCCATCTCCCTGATGAACAAGCCTGGATGGAAGGACTGTACAATCTTCGGATCGGACTTAAATTTATTTATTAGGTATTTATCAATATAACCAATTCAATTCACACTTCTTAACTTGTGTTTTATTGTGTTGCCACATTGCACAGAGCACTGTTTTGAGACCAATGATCGGCATGCTTTTATCTGCTGTTGCAATGTCCAACTGTTGCAGTGTTTTGAATGACGAATTTCCCTTTTCATTACTGTTTTACTTCATCTCTCACCCTGCCACCATGACACAGCAGCGGGGTGAACCTTGTGCGTTTTTGGTGGTGTCAGTATAGACGAGTTCGGGGGGTACTTCCGGTGTCTGAACGTCACGTCCGGTGTAATTTAGTTTGCTGTGTTTTTGGCCATTTTTCAACATCTATATTCGGTAGGAGCACACACCTACAGGGTCATTTAAAAATTATGGTGGTAACTTGTGGTGTGCTATTCCTCACCCAAATGCTCCCGTGCGGATCTGTGACCCACAAACGCATGATTTAATAATCCGTGCAACTCGTTCCATTGTCTCATTCCTTTTGGAAGAACTAGTAGAAGCAGCCAGCCTATTGGTCCAGAAGAACATGTGACATGTGAGTAACTTTAAGTCAGATTTTGACTGAATCATTTATTAATTCCCAAAGGGAGATTATAGTATTTTTTTCCTTTTCTTGGACAGCACCTGTGCCAGTTTTCATTCTTTTATTGAGAGAGATAGTGACAGGATTAAATCAGAAACAGGGATGAAGAGTTGGAGGGGGGTGACATTGCAGAAAAGCCAGAGAGGGGATTAGAACCCGCTGCACTGCTCGAGCTATGGTCCGGGGACACGCTCTATAAACACTCCAGAAAATATGTTAATTCTGTTCCAGCTACAGAGTACAATAGGACGAGTAATAATATAGCCACTAGTAAAAAAGGTACCAGGCGTACCTCACGTAAAGTACGGATACGGGAACGAATGGAGCGTTTTACACATTCTCTCCGTCAATTACGTACGTAAATTGACACGGATCTGGGGACCTAGTGATTACGTGCGAACGGATTAAACGGAGCAATACTACTGGAAAATGTGTGTGGGGTGGGGGCTATGAAGTACATAGCGTGCCCTACCGGTCTACATTTTCTATTTTTTGTAATTTTATTGCTGGAATCCGATTACATAGAGTAACTGAAAGTAATCCCCTACTGAACTTTTTTTAACACATTTTTTTCAGTCCATTTGGACCATTTCCAGCTTTATTCAGGATTTACTGGAAAGGGATGAAGAAAGTGGAGGAGACATGTGTCATATGACAGAAGCACATACTGACTTCTAAAGGCGTCAAGAGATTTTTTTTAGAATGTAGAAAATTGTAATCAAAAATGTTCCTAAAAAATGTAGATCCTCTTCTTTATGTTATGCATTCTTGTGTTTAGAGATCATTTGTACTCACAAATCATTTGTGAGTATTTGGTGGACATTTTCTTAGTGTTAGAATGGTTAACACTTAAATGTGTTCATGATTACTCTAAGGGATAACTTCTTGAAATGTAATCTTCCCAATGCTGAGTGGCACAGCCCACACACAAGAGAAAACTGTGACATTAGCGTATTTCCTGACGTGTATGTGTGTGTGTGGTCCGTCACGCTCAGTAAATGCGAGTAAAGATTGTAAAGGCGCTCTAGACGTCACCTGAAGGGGGAACAGTTATTCCAGCTCTTTATTAAAGACTAATCCACTGACCCCTGTGTTGTGTTTTGGCTCTGTGGCTGAACGAGGATTTGCAGCCACCCACGTGGCTGGCTGTGACCGCCTCAGGCATCTCCATGGATCCATGTGGAGCAACTACTGGACTGTTTAGTTTTGTGTCAACATTTTTTTTCTAATCACCATCAATGTGTTCCAATTCGAGCACTTCAGAAGTGGACTTCAGTAGTGCAGTGACGTCACATTCAACCGTCCTATTCGGTGCAGTTCAAAATGGAATGCTCTGTGACAAACTTACCAGAAATATCACTTATGTGATATTTTCACATCATCGCACTGCCTTTTTTTATGGACAGAGTTTCTAGAAGCAACCGAGTCATCGAGGGGTTTAGGTTTGGAGACCTCACGATCACGTCGCTGCCTTTGGCAGATGATGTGGTCCTGTAGGCTTCATTCAATCAGCACCTTTTTCAGAACAGGGTGAGGAACCAGAACAAAAACATCGTAGCGGACCCCTCCCTCGCTGCGCACCACCTTTTCTCCCCATTTCCCCCAGGAAGGCGCTACAGAGCCCTGCCTACTAAGAACTCTAGACTGAGTTTCTCATCACTTAGCACACACAGTGATGCTACTGAATGCAGGGGGTAGCCCTGCTTGCTATGTTGAGATGTTACATGTGTTGATTCTATGCCGTTGCCACTTTATAACTTATGTGCTGCTTTTCTTTCTTTTGTGTTAACCTGTTGATTTTGAGAGAGTTGTTTCATGCCCAACTAGAATCCCATGTGTGTGTACAGCTGTCATGTATATGCGATAGGGTGAATTAAAATGAATCTTGAATCAATCCATCCTTTCGCAGCTGCATGTGAAGCGGCTGAGATCGCGACCAGCAGCTCCAAATCCGAGGCCATGGTTCTCAACCAGAAAAGGGTAGAATGCCATTTCCAAGTTGGAGAATGGGGAGTTTAAGCAACTCGGGGTCGTGTTCATGAGTGGGCAAACAATGAAGTAGGAAATCGACAGACGGGTGATTTCTGCTACGTGCAAAACGTGGGTGTTCAATTAGAGACAAGACTAAACCACTAGAGTGTGCTAAAGAAGTAAGTGCAATATGCGGTGAAGCGTAGTGCATTTCCAAACCACCGAAGAAAAAATTGACGAGTCACTAACATGCTTTTGTTGTCTCAGTAATGGATCTTGTATTACAAGAAGCCTTTGGTGAGTGTTAAGAGTTAGTTAACCACACTGGTCCCTACCGGTGTCGCGACACTACCACACCCTTTAACATAACAAACAGCCTAAGTGCCCTTAGATCTGTGTTCAAAGTGGGCTCATCTCTCTCACTCGTCTCTATACTTAGAGCTTAACATCTGAGCCACTATCTCTCCATGACTCCCTCTCTTTGTCACTGTCTCTGTTTTTACACCCATCCCCCGCTCCGTCCCTTTGCCTCGCTGTTTCTTTCTCTCTGACTCTGTTTTTGTAGCTTTATCCCACACCTCTCTCCCCCTCTCTCTCTCTTTGTATGGATTATCAGACGTATGTCGGCGTCTGGATTTAGTTTCACATTTCTGTTTGTTCAATGGTTTTTCATCCATAAATGCGACCCTCTGTGTGCGTATGTGTGCTAATGTCTGTGTTCAGTGTTGGGAAGGGATAACTTTTTGATGACTTTTTAGAAAAACAAAATTGAATCTAACAATTTCTAACAAGTGATTCACTATAAACTGTTCAGCTGTTCAACTCAACATATAGCCTGAAATAAATTGTAAATATTTGGGACACATGAATGAAGTTATGTGTTGAAATGATTAACTTTTTAAAAAGTCTCTGACGACCGCTCCCCCGCCTCTGACGGCCGCTCCCCCACCTATGTCGACCGCTCCCCCGCCTATGACGGCCGCTCCCCCCAGCTGATCTTGAGCTGGGAGAGCTACTCGTCCACAGCGCTCCGGGACTTCCGGCTTGACAAATTAACCACTGTCCAAAAGTCCAAAAGTAGATAACTTCAGAGTGGTTTCAGGCTAAATAATGCAGCTGCAGTTTATAGCAGATTATTTGTTTGAAATTATTTCATCAACATAGCGATGTGTTAGTATGGTCGGCAACATTTTAAATGTAGCTCTAAAGTCTGGGCCCTCCAAGGGACGGCATGTGTGCCAAATTATGTTGTTAACATTGAAGTCTAATTGTGAGAGCTGAATATATTATCTGATATTATGCTGGCAGAGGATGAGTTTTGGACAAAGAAGGATAAACGTTGGTTTTAACAACAGAAAAGGTGCATCATCCCCGTTACCATGCTAGAAATATTGTCAATTTGTGACAATATTTTGGAATCTTTCACCGAGTAGAGGCATGGCTCCAGCTGCCATAGTAATGGTGTTGTCACAAACCGCAGTCTGCTCCCCGAACACCAGGAGACGTGGGCACTCACCACTTCGGAATAACTCCATTCCGATAAAGTTTGAATCCCAAAAATGATCTGATTATTTTGTTAGGGTTTGGGTTTAGGGGTTAGGGCCGGGGTTAGGGTTACGGTTAGGGTTTGGGATTTGAAGGGGCCCTAACAAAATAAGGAAATCGTTTTTTTTATTCACACTTTACATCACAGCAAATGATACTCCAAAATTAATTTCAGAATGTAGAGGCTTCAGAATGCAGGCGTGTAACCCCTGGAGATGGTCACCATTTGGCGATCAACGAGTGGATTGGCTCCCCTGCTCTTCAAAAACTCATTACATCTATACATGCTTAGGTGGATCATGATACCTCTTCAACTCACAGTCACCCCCATTATTTCCAAGCAACGATGGCAGCGTGTCACTCGCAGCGTGTCACTCGCGCTCTCCCAGATGTAGGAGTGTATGCGAACTGCAGATGTCTCCATCTCAATCTCTAATACTATAAACACTAGGAGAGCGCAAACCTATGTCAAGGCCACTGGGTCAATTATGCTAAA
>OMKY01012539.1:2102-13389 GCA_900302395.1 Bregmaceros cantori
AGAAGAACAGGTGCACAGCCTATATATATATATATATATATATATATATATATATATATATATATATAGTGTGTGCATTTCTTACAAAGTTAGGCCTTTCATCCGCATACTCTACGGATGTGAAATTTGCATTCTTCCGTACATGTAGCGTCCGTACTCCAGGTCCGGGATTTACCCACGAGGGGGCACTGTTGTGTTTTGTTGTACTTTAACTCATTTGTCAAGTTGTGAAAAATGGATAGTAATTTTTAAACGAAACATGTCCAGGCTCTTTCTCCCCCCGTTTCCTTCCCCAACCTCCCTTGTGTGCTTGTGTGTGTGTGTGAGTGTGTGTGAATGCTTGTCTTTCTCTTTTGTTTTGTCTGTTGCGTTGTGGCGTGTGGTTGTTATTGTTTTTTGCCTTCTAGTCTAAAAAAACTGTGGGGGCCCGAACTGCGCAGTGGCCGCACCAGATAACCAGTCCAGCTTTGGTAGCGGCTGTACTGAGTCAGAACCGACCCCTAAACAGAGCAACACTGGATCTGTGCATCTTGAGAAGAAGGATCTTGGTGGATATTCGTGCACATTCTGCTACAAGCAGAAATAATGAAAAGTTATGAAACATTCACACAATTTTGACTCTTTAAGAGACTGATAGTACTAGCCCAGCCCCATTGCGAAAGGGGCATTAACTAAAAAAACAATCTGCAGATAATGTTGCAGTATTGAGTCTTGTTGTCAGAAGCCTTCAGAATGAAAATGACCCCAAAAAATGTAAATGCTTTGCTTTCCCAACTGACACATCGCATTTGAGCATTTGTTTGTGATTGTTTCAAACAATTTGTAGCATGTGACACTTCGGGACAGTTTAAACAGATTGTTCTGTGCCTTCCATTCCTCCAAATATAACTTGAGAAAACAAAGAAACAACAGGTCTTGGATTTTTTTTTTGTAAATAAAATATGTGCTTATACAATGCTTGAAGAATAAATATGTAAATGACTAGAACAGTGAGTAACATCAGATGATGAAATATTGACCTGTCTGTGGAGTTCATATGGCTTCTGTAATGCGTGTTGAAAATAAACGTAAATACGTTTATTTTCCGCACATATGACCGTGACAGGAAGCGATCTCACGGTGTTGCGTGGACAGTGATCTTAAGCCACAGAAACAAGTCTCTGTATGGGGTTGTCTTGGCGTAGTGTCTTTAAAGTAGAGTTAACATCAAAAATCATGTTTTAAAGGTTTCTGTATTCATAGTGGACATGGGGATTCATTCTGATCAACTAATGACCAAAACCTCATAAAATTGCATGTTGGGTATATTTTCATGGCATACAATGTGGAAATATTGCACGCGCATCAATGCACGTGTACATTTTTGTGTTTGTGTGTAACTATCACATGAGAAAATGGCATTCCTCTGCACGTTGTGGTGCTGCCAAAATGATGCCCCCCATAGAACTTGGACGAGTGTCTGTGTGTTACATGCCTATGAAATAGATTAAAACATTCTGCTGCACCCACTCCAATCACCTGCCTCAGTCGGAACGCATGCACCTGCCGCACTGAGCAGCCAGCCTGCCCCTTGTGGCATTGTCTAGCGCCGGGCTCACTGGGAAAGTCCGCTGTATCAGCCCACGTCGCCCTTGAAACAGCCATCCTAGGTCTAACTGGGTCCGCAATCCAAAATTCGGCGGGGTTTGGAACGGGTGCAGTGACCTTGTTCACAAAAGGATCCATTGCTCTGCCTCCTCCAACTCTCTCTATCTTTCCCCACTGCGTGCATGCATGGGCAGTGGTAGTGGCGATGAGGCGGGGCGGGGCAGTCGACGGCAGTTTTTATTTATTTATTTTTTATTTTATTTTAATTTTCAGGCAGTTTTTTCCAAGGTTTATTTATTAGGGTTAGCGGGGCAGACATGCAGGAAATACGTCGGTGGCGAGATTCGAACCACCTACTCATCGCGCCATTGAGGCATATGTGTGCTTTCCGGCGCTCTGCCTAACCAACTGAGCTACTGGGCAGCACATAGTTTTTATTTTTGAAATACGTGCAGTTTCAACCTAATACATTTGATTCTTTTGTTAATATATTATTTTTATCTAGTGCCAAAGGTGGCTATAACAATTTGTTGGGAGATTTTCTACCCCTCTAAAATAGTTTTTATTTATTTATATGCAAAATATCATTTTTTTGACAATTTCATACACAAATGGTGTCACCTCTTCTATCACTGCCACGCCACAAGGCCAGTCCCCTTAAATCACAATTTTTCGTTGGTGTAATAATCATAATGTTCCCTCCGTTCTTCCTCCTCAATCCTCCTCACTGCCCATTCTGCTCGCCTCAGCACCGAGGGGAGTCGAGCTTTCAGCCGTTCTGCCCCCCAGCTCTGGAATGCGCTTCCCCCCCGACATCCGCAACAATGACTCTCTACCCCTCTTCAAATCCAGACTTACATTCCAAACATTTTTAGCTGCTTTGTTGTTCCTCGTTTAGATATTCATGTAATCATGTTTCTTTCATTATCTCAATCCATATACTAACTCACAATAGTATATCCTTGAGCACTATATTCGAATAACAAGTTTTAACATGTATGTGTCGTCCACTCGTTAGTTCATCAGGTTTAATGCTTGTCTGAAATAATGTATGTCTGTGCAGGAACTCCTCAGTTAAGGAAGGTCTCTACGCAGGCCCGGCGTGGTGAAGTTCTGGTCTCATCTCAAAGCTGAGAGAGTGTGTGTGTTTTCTGTGTATTCGTTAACTGCAGTGTGAGTCTAACTGTTGTGTACTATCTTTGTGTACCTACAACTATTAAAGACTGGGTCTCAGTTCGAGACGTCAGATCTGGCATACTGTACTTTGCTGGCTCCGTGTGTCATTCACTACGAGTGTGCACAGATATACCATTTCTCAATCACCCGAGGTATTAATCAATCAATCAATAGGGGTATTGATTAATCTAAATACACCCAACAGTTAGTTGGCTAAAGACATATGTATGTAGAACATTTGACTCACAATTTCTCCGAGACAGTAGAGATCCTCTTCTTTACATTATAAGTTATTATTATTTGTGGAGAATATTTGGTGGACCTTCAAACATCAGTGCACATTATTTTAGTCTTAAAATGTTTCTGAAAGACTTGATGCACACATATATCTGTGCCCTCAGACTGCATTCTAGTTCTATGTTTCATATACACCCCACACTCGCCACTGACCGGGAGAAAGGTAATATCACAATACCATCACACCCCACCCCTGCAGCTCTCTACAGCAATCGCTGCTGTGGAGCGAGCAGCGGACGCTATCTTGTGAACTGGCCCTTGCATTCAGAGAGAAAATGAGAGGAGGTGGAGAGCCGGGAAGAGAGGGAATAAAGATAGGGATGTGCAGAAATGGGAAAGAGAACGGGAGGGGAAAGAGAGCGAGGGGTAGAGAGAAGATACCGGATTATTGCCTCATGCAGCGGCAATGTCCACCTACCGAGCCTCACGCTAGACTGAGCCTTCTTCTTTGTTGGCCTCGGCTAACCCGGATCATCAAGATCTTATTTGCAAGCAACTCAGTGTGTTGAAAATTGATTTTACTCTTGTAGTGTGTAATTATTTTGTGTTCTGCAGAATGATGGCCACTCAAACCAAATGATGCCGATCATCAAAAGCAGATCTGTAAAACTTTATGGTCAAATAAAGCACTCCAGAATCAACGTAACAAAACTCTGCCTCAATGAATTAGTAGAAGGTAAAAGAAAATGAGGCAGGCAGCCCAAACAGTTGTGGCACGGCAACATTTAAGAATGGAATCGATGGTTATGACGACCGTAACTCCTCCACCACCAGACTCTGGTCACTGAGTGATCGTATGTGTGGATTGGTACTCTATGATGTATGTCTACCTAGTACGCTATAAGTGACAATAAGTAGTAGGGAGAAATGTTATTACTCTAGATGTTTTGACATCAGTGGCCCCATGGCCTTGGCACAGGTTTGCACTCTCTGAGTGCTTCGAGTTGTGTTACGATATTATTTACTGTACCAGGGTGCTGACCAGTGTCCGAAGTCAAATTACAGGACCTGTACCCATGACCTGGCAATAAATTGATTCTGATTCTGCTTCTGATCTTTAGCTTTCACGCTAGCTTTCCACTACAGAGTGTCATTTTGCCGTACGGTACCGTACGGATATTTTCCGCCCGGATGACGTACGGTATAAAAAGTGAACACACACACAACAAACGCGCGCGTACGAGGCCGCTTCTGTAAAAACATTAGAATATATATTATTTCGGGGTCCGCGTTGGCCGAGTGGTTATGGACACCGCACCTAACGTGCCCCCATTCATGTTGGTGGCGCTGTGTCTACCACAGCGTCTGCAGTGTCGCGAGTTCGACTACGCTCGTCGACTTGTCTGCAATGTCTACCCCCGATCTCTTCAACCCAGTTTCCGACTAATCCAATCCAATAAAGATGGAAAAACGGCGCTGACACCGGAAAAATAACTTAAAAAAAAACAAAAAAAATAATATATATTATTCCGCCTTTGATGCGCTGGCACGCACAGTCCACCGTTTGCTCAGCGCTGCTGTCAATCACTGAGCGCACGGACCCGCCGTACGGTGCGTGCGGGAAAAATCTAAATAAATGGTTTTCTGGTCCGTACGGCAGTGGACGGCACGGTTGCCGCACGGAGTTCAATGCAATGGAGCATACTACGACAGTGACAACACGTTTGTTTTGCTCACGGAAGCCGTACGGACCTGGGGAGGACGTGCAGCAGATGAAAAAACTCTGTAGTGGAAACCTAGCATCAGAGAGGGGCAGAAAGATGGTGTGAGAGAAAGAAGGAAAGGTCTGTAGGTGTTGGTAACGACAAACATGGCTCAGAGAGCACAACAGAACAAAGGAGAAAAACGAGCAGAGCTCATTTGGGTGTCTTATTAAAATGATGTCTGGCATACGAAGGAACAAGGCGAGGTGGCTTCTATACCCACCAATCAAAAACAGTTTTAGTCAACACATTAGTCGACCGGATGACCGGAGCGAGCCATAACCATTATGTAGCCCCCACCAAGGCGACCATGGATCACCATTAGGGGGTTTGTTCTCATTGACGTCGAGGTATGATCTGTGCCAATTTTTTTCCTCCCATGGTTAGAGAGGCACAGCGCTCTAGAGAGAGCTTTATATCCTTACTACACAAACAAAAAGGAAAACATGCATGTATATTCATGCACACGCCCCCACACAGTCACACACAGGGGGATAGGAGCAGAGGAAGTCAAGGTGGCACTCCAGAGCAGAGTGCAGCATCCCCCACAGCGATCACACACAATGAAACAATTCCCCCCTCATCCCCCGCCCCAACCACCCACCATCCTGGAGAAGTGACGCTTAGGTATTTTTATTGGTGTTCGATGCCATTGCCAATAGGGCTTCTGGTAATATTGAATTTGAACATAAAGTCTGATATTTTCTGAGATGGCAGGTAAAGAAGCCATCAATCAAATAATTTTTGAGTTTCTGTACTTTTTGAAGTACCCTTTTCTGTAATTATGTTTTACTAATACTCAGTTTTTAAAAATAAATATGTGTTTTCCCAAAACAGGCTTGTTAGTTTTTTGTTTTTGTTTTTTAATTCATGCAACAGCAGGGTATGAAAATATGTATAATATGAATGAGACAGTAGGGGCGTGTTAATGAACCAAGCATAGTCCGAGTTAATACGTTGAAAAGTCGTTTTCATTTCTTTGTGTCCCTACATATAAGGTAAAGGTTGTTAGTAATTTATTAAAACAATAACATTGACAAATGTACTAAAAATACTTTTTGAGTACATTTATCAGCCTGTACTTTTTACTTTACGCAAGTAGATATTTGGATCAGTACTTTGAAGTCCTACTCGAGTTGTTTTTTTTACAAATGTATTTTACTCTTAATCAAGTAAGAAATCTGGGTACTTTTGCCATCTCTGAATATTTTCCATATTATAATGCCTCGTTCTCCCTATTAATATGTTGCACATCTGCAGGAGCACAGTTCAGTACAGTACATGTTGCTTGAGAACATCTTTGTGATGTTGGCTGAGGTGTATTGTCCCAACCAAACCACTGCCCACCGTTCACACTGTTCATGTTCCTGCCCATTGCACATGTTGCAAAAATCACTTCAAAAAGAGCTTTTGCAGTGGATCTATTTTTTTCTGACCTGGCACATTAACTCCGCCAGAGCAAGATTGAGATAATCTATCATCACAACACAAGAGGAGAAATTAATGGTGAAAATTGCAACACGCGTGCGAGACGCATTGAGCATTTGGGCACATCATTTTTTCACTCGTCCACTGCACAGAAGTGGTGCTGCCTGATGATACAGCTGCGTGCAATTTTCCAGATTGCGGTGGCATGTTTAAAGCAATTTTGGCTGAGCAAGGAGTGCTGAACATTGAAATTAATAATATATTGGCTTTACCGCCCCCTACTGGCTCATTCACACAATACATATCCCTAACAAATACCATCGGTGCACAAAAAAAAGGAACACGCCTGTTTTGGGAAAAGTAAGGAGTAGAAGTACAGATATTTTTGTTGAAAATCTACTCAGTACCAGAGAAAAAAGGTACTTCTAAAACTACAGATACATGAAAAAACTACTTAAGTACAGTACTTAAGTATTTCTACTTAGTTACTTGCCATCTCTGGTAGTGATATCACAAATAATAATAGAAAATGACACAAAGACACAAAAGAGCTTGTGTGTGTGTGTGTGTGTGTGTGTGTGTGTGTGTGTGTGTGTGGACATGCATGCTTCAAATGCAACTGGCCTCCAAGCCTACCCCATACATAGACTTGTTGCTGTGGCTTAGATCACAGCGCACGCAACGCTGTGAGATCGCTTCCCCTCATGGTCATATACTGCACTTCCTCACAATACCAATAAAATGAGAAAATGGTGCTTGCGCCGGAAAAAATAGCATTAAGGTCTACAGAGAGCCTCACACAGCTGTGCTCATTAACTCATCAAGTGCCAGCTTTTTAAAAATTTGCCACGTCCCAGTGCCAGGGTTTTTTAAACAGGTTTTTCCAAGACCCAAGAAGTCCATCATCCAAAAAAATAAAAACGCTTGCTTCTGTCTGTTTCCATTCTTTACATATAGAACAGGTGAAGGTATCACAAAAAAACTGCTGATTTCTCACAAAACCTTGAATAAATCCGGGCTAAGTGCCAATGGTCGCTAGGTGGCAGTATATGGCGCCGCTATAAGCTCCCTGTATATAGCCTCACAGGCAGCTTATGGCGCCATCTGGCGGATAGATAGAGGCACTGCACCCATCTATTTTTTAGACAATGAAACCCAAGGACGCGACAATGCATCTTTGGCACTCAGTGGAACGGTTCACAAAAACGCGGTAATGCGCCTTTGGCACTGAATGAGTTTAATGCTGGGTTGACTGTAGCTTGGTTGGTAGATCCCAGTCTCCATGTCAATTCCCAGTCTCCATTCCAAAGTGTCCTTGGGCAAGACACTGAACACGAAATTGCTCTCAATGGGTCGCGGCAAGCACATTGCGTGGCAGTTACCCCCAGTGGTGTGTGAATGTGTAATTGAGACATCACTGTAAAGGTTGTTGAGCACCAATATGTATAAGGAAAGACCCAGATTGCTGCGTACGTCATCTACAGAGGGCCTCCCTCAGCTCTGTCTCTGGACACATTACGATCAGAACAAACAAGTCTTGCCGGCAGCCTTGCAGCCAGATTTTTGTGTCCCCGTCCTCTGTGAAACCCAACAATACTCTCAGACTTCAGATGTTGATGTCTGTTGCCACTGGCTACTTTCCATATTGTGCAACACTGCACTGGTTTGCTGGTTAACTAATTTGCAACTTTGCACTGTCACAGGGCACTCACACAAATCTGTTTTGACAGTGTCTGGACTGGACTCAAGAACAGGCACTTAAGTGACAACACAATAAAGCAAAAAACATTGTAAACAATAAGATAGTATTGGGCTAGTGTTTGATCAGACTGATGCCCCTCTGGGGACATCGATCTTTCTATACGCTTGTGAGACATGGACCCTGATGGCAAAGCTAGAGAAAATAATTCAGATAACAGAGATGAGGATTTTCCGCAGGCACCTCGGCATCTTGAATAAAGAGCACATCACCAACGAAGGAGTGAAAGCCTGCATAAATCTAGCCACTAATATGAAGATCTACTAACCACAGTCAATACATGTCATGAGATGTAAAGGATCCTGCAAAGGAGAGCGCCAGGTGGAAGGAACGGAGGAGGACAAAGAAAGTGAAGAGAAGATAACATTCAAGAACGGACAAGCTGGAGGCTGAATGACATCATGCGAGTGGCCGAGGAGAGAGAGAGTAGGAGAGAGCTGGTTGCAAAGTGTTCAGTGGTGCCCCAGCGGTCAGCCAGACTACGGGATCGGTGAAGGGCTTGTGTCAAAACGTTGAGACGAGCCCCTCATTCAAGTGAATATATGGATCACTGTATAGTCAAAGTTCAAGTTAAAAGTCCAAGTTATTATTCCCTTTAAAACTAGAAGCACTCAGAGATTGCAAACCTGCGGCGTAGTGGTACAAAAACATAGTACTGCTAGTGCTAGCAGTATGTGTGGCAACCCATTATCAATGCAAGTGTTCGTAGCGTATCGCGATTGCTATTGACGTCACCGGCGAACATGCCAACTACGTTTCCCAGCGGCTTCCTGAACCCGGAAGTCTAGTCACGTGACTGCACAGCGATCTATCGGTAAGTTGGTGATTAAGTATTGACTTTTGTCATTTCCAACAACTCTGCGTTATCGAGGGGACAAACCAACGCGGCTAAACCTGCTTTGCGGCTACGTCCCAGCGCAGTTAATTAAACAACATTACCCGGACACAAAAATGTATTTTCCCACCATTGTTCCTAAGCCATTAACGCACATGATGCATTATTATTATTATTCATATTTTCTTTTTTTTGCTAGGAATTAGAAATCTTTGTTGTTAGGGCCGTTGAGTGTTGTTCATATATTTGTGTTAGTCCTTTAAATATCATCTGAACCATAAACAATGCCTGGAGGTTCATTGCATTTTTCCTGAATGTGTGCTTTTTCTACACTCATGTGTGAATGCCGCTGTGTTATTGCATCAAGGGACAAGATTCAAGATTTTTTAACAATGTTCAGAATATTCAGATGTATCAGCAGAAAATAATCATATTTCTTGACTGTTTAATGATTGCCAGCAGCCAGGGTGCATGTGCAGTTGTCGTAATGTAAAACATAAGAGGTTTGTTCTGTTTTAATGTTGCAGTAGATTGTGAGCGGCCCACACAGCCAAATTCTGATGTCAGCAGCTTTTGTTTGTTTGATCGAGTATTCCGTGATCTGCTTTCTTCTGGAAATTAAATCACACCCTTGCACACTAACGCGCAAACACACACACAGGAACACGCACACAGGAACACGCACACAGGAACAGCAACACACACTTGAGACAAAATGACAACACAGATCTCTGTGGGCGGCTGGGGATGCCACGGATAACATGAGCCAACGCAGAGAGATGATCTGTTGGGGTAAACAAAATAGGTTTCATTGACTAAACATCCACTAACATCAAACGCACACTATGTCACTGCCCACGCCGTCTACCGCATTGACACCACCAGAGCACCTTCTGCGGGAGAAAGTTGCTCGAAATAACTATGATCGGGCAAGTTGCCAAGCGGCAAGTGGCTGAGCCATGGCTAGCTGAGCCCAGCAGGCAATGCCGACCACGGGGTCTACACAACTGTATGGAGAAGCCGTGATTAAAACTGTTGAGGTATTTAAGAATATTTGTACACCCTTGAATGTGCAAATGGCAGGACATTTGCAACTTTGCACTGTCACAAGGCAAAGAAAGAGCACATCACCAACGAAGGAGTGAAAGCCTAAATAAATCTAGCCACTAATATGAAGATCTACAAATGGCAGGACAAAACGAATACAATTGAAACATTCCAAAACCACATCACACGATGGATAGCAAATCACAAACTCACAGATAATATTGAAATAAAAACTAGACAGACGGACGCCACTCAAACCAATGATGGCGGTAATGAAAAGCAGGTATTGAAAACGCTATGGTCATATAAAGTGATCCCAAAGGAAAGGTAAAATAAGCAAACTATGGTACGACAACATTTATGAATACGATTCTAAACACTGGATTGAGGCCTCTGGAAAAGGATGATCTATGTTCGTGCATTCTTCTACAAGCGCAGACACTGAAACATGATGACCCTGTCATCTATAAATGAATGAATGAAATTTATTTAACGACAGACAGTACAGAGCCAGTGTTCATTTCAACATGTTACACAGCAAAATAGATGGCATTCATTGCACAATGTTACATGAGTCATGAAAAGATGGATATACACAGGATTAGCAAGTTGCTAGATTACACCTGGCTGTCGGTGGAGCCCCCTTGGGGGGGCTCGTTGATTAGAGTTCATATATGCCGCAACATATGCGCAGCGGGGACAGTTCTGTTCCCTTAGTGTAGCGGGGAGGGGGGTGGCTCGTTCGAGCCCGGCGGGAGAGGGCAGTCGTTGAGTTACGCAGATTGCGGTAAGTATCTACGCAACATCTCATGCGATTTAAAAAGAACAGTCTTAATAGTGCTGTTGCACGTGATGTCACAGCTTGGCGGCGGCAGATATTTTGGTGGTATTAAGTGGCTTATCACGTCATGTTCATTATATAGGGGCAAATACAATAGACATAGTTAGGCTGCCACCTGCTGGTGATTGGTAGCAGATCACCATGGATGAATCAATAATAAGACTTTTAAACGGACAATGTTGTGCAAATATCGCTCTCTGCCTTTTTGTCTCACCCCGATGACCATAACGTCTGCCGCGGCCAAGCCGTGACGTCACCGTTCAACAGCCCTATTATTATTTCAGTTTGACAGTGAGCCTACAGCTGCTAGGGCTCTCGCGTGTGCACCACATGCTCATGCATTCAACAGACAGTGAAAAAAGATCTCATACATAAACAGATATGGGCAGAGTAGCCATAAAAAATACTCAAGTAAAAGTATTGTTACCTCAGCAAAATATTACTCAAGTAGAAGTAAAAAGTAGTCATCCAAATAGTTACTCAAGTAAGTAAAAAAGTATTCCACAAAAAATGAATTCAAAAAATTAATGAAAAAAAAATGATCGCCCGAGAGAGAGAGCCCGAGAGACAGAGACCGAGTGGGAGAGAGAGAGAGCGAGAGACACCAAGAGAGA
>OMKY01012686.1:3222-16936 GCA_900302395.1 Bregmaceros cantori
CTCTCTCTCACGGGCACTCTTTCTCTCTTTCGGGCGCTCTTGCTGAAAGCTACTAAATACTTTCGCTACTTAAGTAGCTTTTTTGTGGAGTACTTTTTTACTTTTACTTGAGTATCTATTTGGATGACTACTTTTTACTTTTACTGAGTAATATTTTGCTGAGATAACAATACTTTTACTTAAGTAATGTTTATGGCTATTCTGCCCATATCTGGATATGACATATTTAATATTCTACAATATGCACAGGGTTCACCAACTAGGAAGAATTTTTCTGGTGCGTAGGTCCTTAATATCCCAATAGTCCAATAGTGCAGTGCATTGTTGCCCCTTTATGGGCTGTGGCTTTGCAGGAGAAGCAGAAAACTTGATTAGCACCCAACCCCAGCATTTATTAATGACTACGTTGCATGGTATGCAGATATGGGCAGAGTAGCTTTAAAAATGAATTAAGTAAAAGTATTGTCACCTCAGCAAAATATTACTCAAGTAAAAGTAAAAAGTAGTCATCCAAATATTTACTCAAGTAAAAGTAAAAACTCGTCCACAAAAAAGTGACTTAAGTAGTGAAAGTACTGAGTAACTTTCAGTAAAAGAAATATAAATAAACTAGGAATTAGAAATAAAAAAATCTCTTTTGACAATGTAATTGAATGCCCCTTGTTGATTTACCATCCCTGGAAATCCCCCCACTTTTCATATCTTCCTGGAAGGAGTATATGGATAAAAATTACGAATATTGATATATAGATAGATAAATGATACAGAGAGATGGTGACAGAAAGAGAGAGACCGAGAGAGATCGAGAGCGCCCGAGAGGGAGAGAGATATGCAGCCAACATACGTGCCAACAGTTCCCAACGGGTGTTGGGAACTGATGTTGATGTAGTGAATTGCTGACATTGCTGACAAAAGTAGTTTTTTTTCACCTCAAATTTACTTGAATAAAAGTAGAAAGTAACTTGTGAAAAATGTACTCCAAAAGTAAAAAAGTACACAAAAAAAAATTTAAACGCTGTGCTTAAAATATACACATACATTCATTCATTTATTAAAGTCAGATTATCCATCCAATGGAAAGGTTTAATGCTACAAGGGAAGGGATGCTCTAATTTAGACTTCAATAGGGCTTGGTGGCAGGATTAAAGTGAAAGAATATCTCTCCATTCTTGTGATTTGCCTTCAGTAGACCGAACATACAAAAATGGAACACAGTGGGTCCAGTATTGGGCAAGTTCACTTTCAACATGAACTACTAGTTCAAATTTCAGTTCTGTCCTTGTAAAATGAATTTGTTCATTCATCGTTCATAGGTCATCATTGAACAGGTGGTTCCCCAAAATTAACCTTTTAATTATTTTTTATTATTTTTTCTATGTTGCTGTCTGCTATAATTTGTCAACATTATTGATGGTATACAAGCAGAACAAGAGAATGAATTAGATTCTCAGAGGTGGATAGAAACAGTATGGAATGTGTTTTTTGCTTAATTGCTGTGCTTTTGCTCTGAAGGTATTTGAAATCTGGTATGAACTAATTCTGAACTAAAACACAGCTCTGTTCTATAACCTCAAAAAACAGTGCATTCACAATTATACATTCATCACGTGTCGTTCACGTTCGCCTAAAATACGAAGGAGTTCATGAACTATCGTTCTTTGAACACGTTTGGGAACAACACTGTGTCGACATCATTGCGGTCTTTAATAATAATAATAATAATAATAATAATAATAATAATAATAATAGATCTTTATTGTCCACCAAGGTGGAAATTTGTCTTTGGCTCACCACAGAGCAGACAGGACATTTCAGACAGGACAGTATAATACAATACTGTACAGTGGAATCAGCATTGCAAGGAAAACATCAGCACTAGAAACAGCAGCACCAGCAAGAGTAAAGAAGCCAGCCTTTTACTATGTCTCCTGCCAGACAGGGTCAAGGTTGGCCATTTCATCATGAAGGACTGGTGGTCATAAAAGTGTGACAGCGACCAATATTTAGGACGGGCTACATGACACACTGGGTTACCCTACATGACCTACGGGTTACCATCTACGACCGACGATGATGACTAAGGCACTACGGCACTACGGCCTTGTTGTCATGCTGTACGAATAGATGTGCTTATAGCAACTACAACAGTGCCATTCATCACCTTCATCATCATCCTCACCCCCGTAGTCTGGCTGACTGTTGGGGCGCCACTGAAGACTTTGCAAAAAGCTTTCTATCTCCCTCTCTCCTCGGCCACTTGCATGGTGTCACTCAGCCTACATCGTGGATGTTATCTTCCAATCACTTTCTCTGTCTTCCTCTCCTCCTTCCACCTGGCACTGTGCCTTGAAGGATTGTTTTTGAGAGGATCTTGTGACATGTCCGTACCATTTTAGTTTTAGTTTTTTTTAATGTGGTCAATATTGCATATGGTCCAATGGCTTGCTTTATTCTACTTTTATTCTCTCTCTTCTTCGTTTGTGACCTGCTCGCTATACGAAATGCAGAGGAACATCTCATCTCTGTAGTTTTGCCGTTGGGGTCCATGTGTCACTGAAATTGATGCCCCCCCACAACCCCCAATGTTGATACACAGCAGCAACGTGTTCTTGCATAATCAGAATCCGTTGAAGGCATGAGAATAAAGAGTTACACAATACTTGTCGACACACATCTGTCACACAGGTCTGTGCTGGCTTTGTCTCAGCTAAACCCGGGCCAGGAGTTGTTCGGCGTGTGAAAACAATAAGTGTTTTGCAGAGCCAGCATGCATCTGCTAGACCAGGGGTCAAGCCTTCTTCTGTGGGTGGACAACTGCTTGCTATGAAAAATTTAGATTGAGGGAAGAAATGGAGATGGAAACACCTCACTTATTTCTTTAATGTTTATTTCAGGATGAGAATACCACAAGAAAGAAGCTTCGAGCTTGTTTATTACCTGTGCCGCAATGCAGGTTATGTTTTTAGTCGCGTTGGTCGGTTTGTCTGACCCCAAGATAAGTGAAAAAAAGGTGTCCACAGATCTGGATGAAATGTTGTACAGTTGTTGGAAATGACACACGGAAGAATTGTTTGGTGCATTTCTGTAGCCAATAAGTAACATAATCATACTTAATCACCAACATACCGATAGATATGCTTGGCGCTTACCGCGGTCACGTGACCAGACTTCAGGGCCGCTGGGGCCGCTGAGTATAGTAGTTGGCTTGTGCTGAGCATGTTTGCTGGTGGCGTCAATTGCAATTGCACTACTCTAGGAGCACTTGCATTGATAACGGGTTGCCACACATACTGCTACCACTTAAAGTACCACTACTTTTTTGTACCACTACGGCACAGGTTAGTAATTTCTGAGTGCTTCTAGTTGGTTATATCGACAGACCAGGGAACATGCTGGAACATGATGTCACAATGCACTTGTCATAAGCCAGCCCTCTCTATGACACACAATTGCAAGCCAATATTGCAGCTTCTGTGATCAAATCAAGCGTCACAATGAATAGCCACATCATTCCATTCTTTGTGTGCTGTGCTAAAAATGAGCCGCTCTAAATACTCCTGACCTGAATTTGATCTGCAAGCCCGGTGTTGGCTTTTAGTCTTTATATGTTTGTCTAGTTGTCTTTATATGTTTGACACACAACAAGATTGAAGAGATTTAAAATGCATAAATGTAAAATGACAACGGGGTACGGAGCCATTCATTGCAGTCTCCGCTTGCCAGCATAATTAAATCCTTTACATTGCCCAGAGCTTCACAAACTGTTGAGGTGTTCCACTATCCCATTGCAACACATCTGGCTGCCTGCATAATATTACCACAACTCCATCTCTTCTTCTTCCAAATTGTTCTCTTTGCGGCGTCACATTGTGAATTAACTGTTTCCATAGAGTTCTGTTGTTGACCATCTCTTCGTTGATCTCGTTCTCCCTGAGATCTGTATTTATTCAGTCTCTCCATCTTGTTTTGGGTCGTCCTGGTCTTGTGTTTACTTGTATTTCCATCTCCATCACTTCCCTTCCTATGTGCTCTTCTCCAACTGTTCTTCTTAGGTGTCCCAACCATCTGAATCTAAGCCTATTGGATCTTCTTAGACTCTTCTACCATCTTCACTGTTCCTCTTAAGTTGTTTCTTATCTTGTCTCTCCGTGTAACTCCTACCTTCCATCTCAGTATTTTCATCTCTCCCACGTCCAATTTCTCCTCTTCTATCTTCTTCAACAGTGCAGATTCCAAACCGTATGTTAAAGCTGTTAACATACGGCTATGTTAAAACTTTGTCCTTCAGTCTAACTGGAACTTCTGTCTCACAACACTCTAAAATGTTGTAGTGACCCTACATAGTATATTATCAAGCCATCACACAGACAGGACCACGGGTATTCGGCTGATGTAATATGGGTCGCAATGTACGTCATTGTGGGCTGGCTTGGTGACTGTTCATTGTGACATCACATTCCAGCAGGTTCTGTGTGACATGTACTGTATATTGGCCGGAGCCCACAGGCTATCCTGTCTCTTTGCTGATATCGGTCCTGAAATAAACGTCACAAGAGCACAAGGAGGGTTTTCCATCTTCAATTCTTCCCCCACCTTACAGCGGTTCTTCAACCTCTAAAATGTATCTCCTTCTCCATTCCTACAGTTCCTCCACCATTGAGCCATCAGTACAATCATAAATATCCATATATGCTGACAGTTCATGGTCTGAAAGCCCACAAGCGTGGTGGCCCTGTGGTTGTGGTAGTTAGACATGGGCACCCCTCAGGGGGTTGGCCTGGTGGTCAGACTCTTAATTAGGACCGAGGTTTCTTCCCACTGTGCCAAAAACAATGATGTGCCGTGGTCAAAAGGCTTGACTGAACAACTAGTCTGGTCTGCCTGTTGAGGCTTACACAATGTCTTTTCATATGGGGCTGTCTTGTGTGTGTGTGTGTGCTGTATGGGTGTGAATACCAATGATGAGTTAGTGGAGGTGCATGGGTGGTCATAATTAGAGATATCCATGCATGTCCAAAAATACAAATGTCACTTTAGCAGCGTTGACTAAGTTCATCATGAACTTGTTGTTGTTGTTTCATCATTCATAGGTCATCATTTTGAACTATGAACAGGTGGTTCCCCAAAATTAACTTTTTGCATTGCTCTCAGCTATAATTTGTCAACATTATTGACAGTGTACAAGCAGAACAAAAGATATATAATTATCTATTCTCAGAGTTGGATAGAAACGGTGCAGTTTGGAATGTGTTTTTTTGCTTTATTGCCGTGCTTGCGCTTAGAAGGTTTTTGAAATCTGACATTCACTAATTCTGAATGAAAGTACGGCTACATTCAATAACCTCAAAAAAGAGTGCATTCACAATTCTACGCTCATCAAGCACAATTGAACGTCTTGTTCATACAAAGGAGTTCCTGAACTGTCGTTCTCCTTTAGACAGATTGGCATGTTCAGTTTTTTTTTCCAAGCTTCATATTTAAATAAGTTGCTGTTGCTCTCGAGTGTGCTATATGTGAGTGCACTATATATGGAGTAGGGGAGTATGGGATAGGGATCGATTATTACATATAATAGTCACACTACTGCCATTCTACGACTTATGTCTGAATCCATGCGTTGGTAACGTCATGTGTCCTAAGTTGCCAACTCCCCCCTTCTCCTCCAAACGTCCCTCTTCACCCCGTGTGCGTTCACCCGAGCTCCTTTCAATGCCTTTTGTTCAGCCCGCCGTGAACATCGACCTATTTAGCAGCCACCCCTTCTTGGAGATGCAGCAGCAGTCACGGCTCAGAACACTCCGCTGACCCTTCAGCTGCCAGAGACTTTCTGGGCCGTGTCTGTGAGAACACGTCTGGCTGCCGTTCCACTGTGATGTCTAACTTTATCACTAGCCCCGTTTACATGGACACTGTTTGGATCTGATTACATTTAGGCAGATCAAATATAACCCGCTTCACTTGTATACATGGAACGCTTACCAATCGGATCCATATTTACGCTGCTTTTACATGGGCAGATTATAAATATATTTCTGTCAGAACCATTTTAGTCAAGGAACACAACCGGAGATTAAGAAGCAATTCTTTATTGTAAATTATAATTATCTTGGAAGTAGGGCTCTGTTCGGAGGAACCCTGCTATTTCCATGAGTACCATGGAAAAGCACTAATTAAGGGGGCAGAGCCAAGCGACGTGACAAGAGAACATGTCACATCATACACAACACTTTTTCCATCTTGGTTAGGTGGAGCAGGGGAAGATGGTGGGTAGCAAAACAAAGCAGTACATGGTTTAGGAGTTGGGTAGAATTTATAGGCTGTGCTGAAGCTGTCCTGCCAATCGCTTGGGGAGAGAGATGATCAGATGAGGCGATGCACCTCAATTAGGAATGAATGAAGGGGCTGGCAGCAAGCTTCTACATGGCCTGCCAGAAATGATGTTAATACTTTAAATATATATTATATGTGTATGTATAATATTTTCGGATTCGTCATGAACCCGCCCTTGGGTCTACTGTGGGGGGAGGGGGGCGCACGGCTGTTGGCGGAAAGAGAGATGGAAAGAGAGCCGACCGACGCGTTTCGTCGGAGGACGGCTCTCTTTCTCTCGCTTCCCGCTGGTGGTCGCAGGGTCTCCCTTCGGCAGGCGGTTTGTATGTGTGTGCGGATGTTGCACGGCATGGTGCGATCTCCTGTTTATTCCAATTGCCCGTATGCATGAACACTTTTGTTTATTAGCGGATCGCCGACTGGCGTAGACCACCTCTTTTAATCCGCTTCAAAATGTATTCCGATCCAGTTGAAGCAGATCCATAGAGGTGTATACCTGAGCACTTTTGAATTGGATCAAGCCTATAAGTGGATTATGTTTATTTTTGGTACCATGTCAACAGGGCTATTGAGTACATGTTGGGCAGGTTCAACTGGGGGTTTGGTTTAAACACTAAAAGAATGTTTGTTTTTTTTTTACCCGCTATATGTCATTTGTGCAGCAGTTTCAGAGTTGATTTTTAAAATACTAGATTTCAAATGTGTTAACGAACTCGCCCCTCCATATTTAGCTGAACTCCTTGTACCATATCAGCCATTGCGGAACCTGAGGTCCACCTGTACAGGGCTCTTAGTAGTTCCACAAGTTAATTCCAAATCACATGGGCCTTGACTGTGGAATGGTCTACTGCAGGCCCTCAGGGCTGTGACGACTGTAGATGTTTTAAAAAAAAAACCTCAAGACACATCTTTTAATTTGTTGATTAATTGATCGTAAATTCTCTCGGTTGTCGACCAAGACATTTTCCCTGGTGTGGACAGATGGAGCCCATAGTAATGTTATGGCTCTGTGGGTAATTGGTCATTCCAGCCATCTTGACCTTAATCTCATTTCCTGCATCTCAAGTCATCCTCATTTTTTTTTCTGCAGTGCGGTGTGCCCTGAAAAGAAAAGCAGTGTGAGCCTCCAGTGAGAAGTGCACATTAGGGCCGCAACCAAGAATCATTTTAACTCATCCAGTGCCCTTTTACAAATTCGGCACGTCCCAGTGCCAGGGTTTTTTCGACATGTGCGTGTTTTTTCAAGACTTTGAATTTAATGAAATTAGGTTCTGTGTCCTTGTCAACAAAACGCATGGCAAAGAAAACTTCAGACTCTCCTTCATCATCAGAAGACAAAACAAAATGCTTGTTTCCACCTGTTCTGTTCTTTAGTTATAGACTCTAGAACAGGGGTGGGTAACGCTAAAAACTGCTGTTTTCTCACAAAATCCTGAGAAAACGTGGGTGAAGTGGCGACAGTGGCCGCTAGGTGTCAGTAGACTCCTCCGCTATACGCTCCTTTTGCATGACCCCACAGGTGCCGTATGGTGCCCCTCTGACGGTCAGATAGCGGTACTATGTGTCTTTTGCACTGAATGTGTTGCCGATTATCAATTATTAAATCAGTTGCAGATTATTATATAATCGATTAATTGATTAATTGTGGCACATTTACACCCTCTGCACAGCACACAAACACACACATACAGACAAACACAATCTGAAACGCAAACACATACACACACACACAGATATAAACACACTCACACACACTCACACACTCACAAATATTTTATATATACACACACAAATACAATCCGAAACGCAAAAACACACACATGAAAAAAAATAACAAAATCAACAACACCCACAAAAGTGCACATACGCACATGCACACGTGCAAAGAAACACACACACGTATGCACACATACACACCCAGATACACACGGCAGTCATTAGGTATTCAATTAGGATTCCATTAAACCTCTTCATCCGTTTGATGTGTTTTTTTTTTTTTTTCCGTACTAACTCAGCGCCCCAAGGGCTCCCCCATCAGACCATGGTGGACACAACAGCAATGGACACAACGGGGGAAATTAGCATGAGTAAATCCCGGATTATACTGCACACCGTGGTGTGATTGGTCCACAATGGATCAGGTTTCACAATCTAGTTGCTAGGCAGAAAACATTATGGTTTATGGGATAACTTGAAGTTATGTACTGCTGACAGACCCTTTTCAGAACATGTGCATATTTTATTTTATACATTTTTTTTATCATGTATATCATCATTATCATCACTCTTGTAGTCTGTCTGACTGTTGTGGCGCCACTGAAGACTTCACAACCAGTTCTCTCCATCTCTCTCTGTCCTCGTAGTCTGGCTGTCCGTTGTGGCTTCACTGAAGACTTCGCAACCAGTTCTCTCCATCTCTCTCTGTCCTCGTAGTCTGGCTGTCCGTTGGGGCGCCACTGAAGACTTTGCAACCAGTTCTCTCCATCTCTCTCTGTCCTCGACCACTCACATGATGTGGCTCAGCCTGCACCTTGTCCACTCTTGGATGTTATCTTCCCATCGCTTTCTCTGTCTTCTTCTCCTCCTTCCACCTGGCACTGTGCCTTGAAGGGTTGTTTGTGAGAGCCCTCGGGATCTCGGTATATTTTAGTTTTAGTTAGCAGATCTTCATAATGCCCAATTTTATTCTGGCTTTCACTTCTTTGTTGGTCATGTGTTCTCTATACGAAATGCTGAGGAGCCTACGGAAACATCTAATCTCTGGCCTGAATTCTTCTCTCTAGTTTTGCAGTTAGTATCTGTACATTTTAATGGATAGTTCTTTGAGCCACAACCCACTGCTGGTAATTATCTCGTGAGTAACTGTCCATGTCTTTAGTCATTTTGTAAATAATGAAAAAAATGAATGGGTGTGAATGCCAAATGCTATGTATGTTAGCATTAGCATATTAGCATTAGCATGTTAGCACTCCTTCAGACCGCTAATTTTCAGTGTGTTGTGTGGGGTCTGGCCACGCCTGGTCAACATGAATGTGTGGGGTCTGGTCATGCCTGAGGTCCGTGCAAATTGCAGGCGTGCAAATTCAGACCAGCACTTCGGTGTGTATGATTGCACAATGCAGTGTGTTGGGTCTGACCACGCCTGGTCGGCCTATCACCCGTGCGATTTTAGTGTGCGTAAGTTGGAAAATGTGGTCGTGGCAGCCATTTGTATTTCGACCCCACAGCGTCCGCAGTGTCGCGAGTTTGACTATGCTCGTCGACTTGTCTCCAACTAATCCTATCCGATAAAGATGGAAAAACGGTGCTGACGCCAGAAAAAATAACTTAAAAAAAAAAAAATTGGGGCAACAACTAACATAGGTTGGAATTCATTACATGCCTTCACAACCAATTAATTGAGTCATCGTTGCACCCGACTCTACTTGTTATGATAGGAAAGGAGAGAGAGAGCATTGATCAGCACAAGGCGGTCGTAGCCCCGGGGCCGTAGACCCTGATTGGCCCTGGGGCCGTAGACCCTGATTGGCCCCTGTTGGGCGTCTACATCCTTTGGATGTTTCTGTGTCTCTTTATACCGCCCTCTGAAGAGTGCTGGAGTGGGGACTCATTGATCAATACAGTTCTGACTTGCTGTGTGTGTACACAGAGGTCCCAGTTCAGGAAGTGGATATCGTTCCTCCAGGGCCTATACATTATGGATGAGAGGGAGGGAGAGAGGGAGAGAGAGAGAGAGAGAGAGAGAGTCCAGTGTAAATATGCATGGGGCCATCTCGAGCATCCAGTAAGTGTCTAGTAAGAGCATGTGAATGTTTTAGGGGCACCACTGGCCAGGAGCAGCAGATATCTGTTACATGAGACAAATTCAGTGTGGTGTCCTCCTCTACCCTCATAATACCAACAAACCAAACTGGATGTTCTGGAGAGTTTAAGAGCCAACACCCCCTCTCTCCAAATCTTTACCTGTGCCAGAGCTGTGCTGGGGAAGCAGGTTATTTTATTGCGTTGGTTGGTTTGTCTGTCACCAGGATAACTGAAAAAGTTGCGCACGGATCTGGATGAAATTTTGCAGAGTTGTTGGAAATGACACACAGAAGAATTGATGACAGTGCATTTCTGTAACCTACACGTAACATAATCATACTTAATCACCAACTTACCGATAGATCGCTGAACGCTTACTGCAGTCACGTGACCAGACTTCCGGGTCTTGGTGGCCGCTGGGTAATATAGTTAGCTTGTGCTGAGCATGTTCGCCAGTGGCATCAATTACAATCACACTACTCTATGATCCAATGCATTGATAATGGGTTGCCACACATACTGCTAGCACTAAAAGTACTATTTTTTTGTACCACTATGGTGCAGGCATGTAATTTGTGAGTGCTTCTATTTTTATTAATTATTCATTTTATGTGTTTATTTGCAACAGGGACAACATACATCGATCATAGAACAACAGAATCATGTAAATGAGCCAGAGTTATCCAACAGCTAATTTCCATCTGTAGTCCCTGGGCAGGTCAAAAAGGTGAGAATAATAAAACCATTCATACAAAACTTACTAAAACAGTGACAAGAAAAATGACAATTTAAAATACACACAAACACAAGACTGCGAGGAGATTCCTTGTGTGAATGGATGGGTGGCTGCAGGTTTGGGTTTCCTTTAGACATTTTTTTAAGATTATATCTGAAGATTGAATAGTTTGTTTGTTTTTATTAATTATCAATTATAAATCCAGCCAATGTAGGGAATTTGTGGTACAAAAATGACTCTCCAAAATCCAGTGATCCTCGCCCTAAGTGGGTCAAGTTATGACATCCTCCTGAGAGATTAAGCTTGTTATAAGGTGGACAACATGAGATGCAACCAAGTCCCTCATTCAAGTCTCAAGTCATCTTAGGCAAGTCAAGTCCCAAGTCAACTCCAAGTGAATCATCATTAACATGCTAGAACTTTAATTCCAGAATCAGATTTTAATGAAGTAGCAAAACAAGCAAACAATTCTATTTGTTGGAACCAAAATGTATTTTTTGTTTATTTTTTGACTGCCATAGATTATTGTATTTTATTTTGGTTGATAATTAAATGATTTGGCAACACCCATTGTGGGTGTGAGAGTTGTAACGTAACGCACCTGTGCGGACATGCAGGTGCGTACCGTACTGAGAGCCAACAAGTTTTCGACTGTGATTTATCGTGTCTTATCGTGCTGTGATTATCATAACTATTTATTTTATTGACGTGATTTATTTGTTTGCGATCATGCTTGTTAATGCTTAATTTTGATTATTGAAAGAACTGAGTACTGCTGCTCAACAGTTGAACCTTTGAATCTTGAAAATAAATGGAAAAATATAGCACGCATGTGTTGCACGCGTCTGAATGATTCAAAACGGCCGCACTGCTGTGCAGCCTAAAGGCATGGGCTGTACCCTATTATAAATGCAAAACTATTGCTTTTTACTGTATTAAAATCAGATTCTGGAGCTGAAATTAATTGACTTGGGACTTGATTTGACTTGCCCAAGAAGACTTGAAAGAGGGGACTTGGTCACATCTCTGGTGGCATCCTCGAGTGAGCTTGATGGACAACAACAGGTTTCAATGTCATGAAATATAATTTAGTTTTGATCCTTGTAATAAAGTATTTATCTCTCGACAACAGAGGTTGTATCTGCGTCATCCGACACGGCCCCCGGAGGCCTGGCTGGCGGCGCGAGGCTGCAGCCTCATGGCCATAAATTAACTTAGCGGTCACGGCGCGGTCGACGCGGTGACACGGCAATGACCCGTGGTGGCACACAGGGTCGGGGATATACAGGTGGCTATGGTTATATGTGTGAGTGTTGTGGCTGTCTGTCTATATCTCTATCTATGGATTGTCCTAATGTGGGCCCTTTTTTTTGCAGCTTTCTAATATGAGACTGTGAGTTGCCTAATGTGGGGCAGTGAAATGTAGTGAGGAACAGTTTAACATGATGTTGGACACATGACCATAGTTTGCTTTTACCATTGTTTCACTGATATTCATTAGTTTAGGAAGGAGCCGAAGCCACTGGAACTTGGGTGTCCCACATTAGGCAGTGGCCAACTTTAGGGCAATCCACCCTATTAGAGCTGTATGATTTAGCGAAAATAAAACCCTGATTTTTGTCTGTGAAATCTCAATTTTTGATTTGAGTTTCCTGAAAGAAATGAACAAATAAAAAAAACGAGGATGATTTGATCATTCAAAAATGTTCTTTTCAACCGTTCATAAAATGAACTCACCATTGGTTTTAGGATGACACACAACATTTACAAAAATGTGCTTGTTCTTAATTAGTTGAATATTTACTAAATCTCATAAATGCTTCATGAGCATGAATAAGGGCCTGTTAAGTGGTACCCATTATTTTAATTCTTTTTCAGCCTTCAGGCATGCAAACAAACAAATATTCATTGTGCTGCTATAATAATAATGTACTAAAACAAATATAGCTTAGAAGGTAGATGCCACCTCCCCAAAGCATAGTATACACAACAAGCATATCCACTGAATCATATTGAACAACTTCAACTGAGAAATGTTCTTTGGCCGGAAATATCTTTGACCCAAAGGACGGCCTAAATGGCGATAATGCAAACTAATGGGGAGGCAGCACCAGAATTGGAAGTGGGTGCGAGTGCTCACGGCAGCAACTTCAATTATCATCTTGTCAATATGTTCTCGGTCTGACAACCTTCCGTTCGTCTGTCCGCCCTCGCCACTGCTGCAGTCTACGTTTTCTGTCAATGCTCATAAATCTGTTCCACCCGCGTCTGGCACTGTTCTCCTTCAAAATTCCTGTCTATGATATTCTGTGGTACATTTTAATGTCTTTCTCAATACACAGTGATGAACCGACAGTAATAGGCTGCACAACCAATTACCGTAGCCAATCGACTGCTTATAAAGTCCCCCGTTATACAATTGTTGCATTCTGGGAACACTTTTCCCACCTGATCTGATTCTAACCTATCATGCGTTGTGTGTGAAGTTTATCCCGCAGCACACCCTAATGCTATTTTACAAAAAATAGAAAGAGTTGGAAATTAAATCTTGTGTATGCGAGTTGCATGACAATCGTCATTTGTGGGTTAAACGAATGATGATCAATGTCTGTGTCCGAAATCGTTCCGTATCCCTCACTCCCTACACCCTATGAAGTGCACTCACTTATAGAGCACGCGACAGTAACGGCCGAGATTTCGGACACTAGAATCGGTGATGTCAAAAGTACTATAATACTTTTTCTTTTCTTCCGTTTGTTTCTTGTAAAGCGACCTTGGGTTCTTTGAAAGGCGTTATATAAATTAAAGTTATTATTATTAGTATTATTATTATTGTTATCTAAT
>OMKY01012832.1:5357-19967 GCA_900302395.1 Bregmaceros cantori
GTATCACCAGAGATGGGCAGTAACGCATTACATTTACTCTGTTACAATGTTTATGTGTACTTTTTTACTTTTGGAGTACATTTTTCACAAGTTACTTTCTACTTTTACTTTAGTAAATTTGAGGTGAAAAAATATGTCTAGAGGGTTCATTTATTAAGCTATACTGGACATTAGCTGGGTATCGGCTAGCTAAGCTATGAGCTAAGCAGGAAAACATGGCCAAACGCACACATCAGGAAGTATAGGCAATGGGAGGGGACATCCGATGATGACACACCTTGTAGCCAATCAGGACAATGGAGGCGTGACTCTACAAGTTACATATCCATAACAGGGCGCAAGCACCATTTTTCATTATTTTTTGGCCGCAAGCAGCGTTTGTCATTCTTTATTGAGAGATAGCGACAGGTGTGAAGCGCCTGGGGGTACGCACTCTTAAACCGCTCACCCCCATTTTTCATCTTTTATTTATAGTGTGAAAGGAAGGTGAGAGAGCGGGGAAGCAGACCTGCAGCATACACAGCTCCGTGCATTATGAAACTAAGCCACAGGCACAGGAGTGTACAGGGTTGGATGAAGTCAGCTAACCGACTGCGCCACAGGGCCTTTATAAGGTGAATTAAAATCAGAATTGAGTCTATTGCTACCCGCTTGCAGACTAGCAAACTTTCTTAGTATAGCTGCAGCGGGCATGGGGGACACGCATTGATGTCAGTAACTAAGTTACTCAGATTTTAGCCTTTCTTTCAGTAACTAACAATCTAGTGCATTACTTTTTCCAAAGAAGTAATCAGATTAAAGTTACTTACCCAAATCACTATAGTTACTATTTAGATACTGCAACCATCCATAATTAAAATAAAACAATAAATCATTGAAAGAAAAAAGATCTAAAACAACTAAAGCAATTTAAGATGGTTACTTTTCAAACTAACCCTATACAGTGATCCTGACTGCTAAAGGTGTAAGCCATTACATCCCCGATGCTATTTCGAGGATACAATCAAGTAGCCAGTAATCTAACTTACAGTAAGTTACTTTATTTCGTCACACATACATGTACAGTGAACACACTGGGAAACCGGAGTGCCTGGAGGAAAACCACACAGACACGGGGAGAACATGTAAACTCCACACAGAAAGGATCTGTCCGGGTTGGGATTTGAACCCAGAACCTTCTAGCAGTGAGGCAGAAATGCTAACCACTGCGCCACCAGGCCGCCCGTAGTTACTTCTAAAATGAGTAGTAAGTAAACAGCAGTCGGACTACTTTATAGAAGTGGTAACACTGGACATTTGGAATTTGTTCATTCATTCATTGTTGATTGGGTGGGCAAATTTGCCCCTAATTATATTAGCGTGTTTTCGGGAATACAACTTTGGCAGTTGGGGCGTAGATTTTGAGACCCTCGATGTAAATGTAAGTGTGCAAACAGGGCTGGTGGTATGCTGCGTTGGTTGAACCAACCTTCGTATAATTCAATAGCCGCAAGGGTGAATGGCAGAGGGCAGTGTTTGGAAATCTGGTGGAGCGCTGACTCGGTGTGCAGGTCTAATTGGAGCCAGGGCGGCTCGCTCTGTCCAGGCTTGTGTTGGAACTTCAGGCCTATTATGCGAGACATGTGAAAGGGCTCCTCCAGTCTTGTGTTAACACAAACACTTGGCATGTTTCAGAGCTTATTTGTCTTTCATTATGCTGCGCGGCCACCACAGGCCAGATGTATTTGGCTTTGGGAAACGCTGCAAGGCCTGTGGAGCCACAAGTGTGTGTGTGTGTGTGTAAAGCTCTCTACAATGTTTGATTCCCCTTCCCTGACCGTGATTCAACTGCAATTCGATTATAGAAATGGAATACACGTTGATTCGATTTTGAAGGATGAAGATGGCCATCAGAACACAGAGATAGTGGTCTTCTTCTTTCTTTATTTTTTGGGGCGCAAGCGCCATTTTTCATTCTTTATTGACAGTCTTAGTGTGAAGGGGGGAGAGAGCAGGGAAGCAGACCTGCACAAGACTGTGTGGGGCTGGATGAAGCAGTCTAAAGGACTGCGCCACAGAGCCCGCCCCCTCTCATGGTCTTCTTACGCATTGTCAATGTGAGTGAAACTGCTTGTCTGACAGTATTCTGTCTTCTGAATTGATTCTAATGCGAACAACATATGGAGTAATGTTTAACAAAAGGAATGTTTGCGCGCACAAAGTTATCTCATGGTAACGTGATAACTTTTGAAAGAATGGATGGATTTGTCCCGAATTCGGTGTGTTTATGCTCTAGAATAGCTTCAGGCAAAATTGCCAAATGGTTGTTTGGTCCAGTCGGGCCTGTAGAGGAAAATGCCCCAGTGCTATCACAATTCCTACAGAAATGGCTCTACAATATATCTGGGGTTTATTGATGATTCAGTCACGTTTCAGGGATATCCCCTTAGCAGTTGGCACCGACTTCGCTTTTTTTTTCACAACTTTTTTTCTATTTATTAAATTATGCTAGAATCAATGGTTGTCATATACACCATGATCGTGTGCAAAGGCTATGCTGGTGACGTCACTGACATCACTAGAGACAATGTTCTCAAATGTCTCAAGTATCACCAGAGATGGGCAGTAATGCATTACATTTACTCTTACAATTTTTGTGTGTACTTTTTTATTTTGGAGTACATTTTTCACAAGTTACTTTCTACTTTCACTTGAGTAAATTTGAGGTGAAAAAAAATAGTTTTTACTGAGATGTCAGCAATCTCTCTCTCTCTCTCTCTCTCTCTCATGGTCTCGCTCTCTCTCCCTCTCGGGCTCTCTGTCCCTCTCGGGCGCTCTCAGTCTCTCTCCCTTTTCACTTGAGTAACAATTTGGATGACTACTTTTTAATTTTACTTGAGTAATATTTTGCTGACCTAACAATACTTTTACTGATAACAATATTTATTTACTGATAACATTTTACTGAACAATACTTTACTAATTTCATGTCTACTCTGCCCACATCTGAGTATCACCTTATACACAGCTTCCATCAGCCCACAATCGCTTTGCCTTTACAGAAATCACTTTTAATGAATTAATCGCACAAGCAAACTGGTCAAATCACCATAAAGCCCTTCTTAACAGCTAAACAAAGCAATCTGTTAATCATTGCGTGGGTGGAGAAAAATAAAAATGATGAAGACAGTTGGGATCTTGGACTATTCACAAGACATCCGGGGCGATAGTCCCCAAATATGCTTCAGCCCAGGGATGGACAACAGATCTTTGCACGCATTGGACTCCCAAGAAACCCATACAGCCATTAGTCTTTTCAAGCATCTAGCGAGTTAAAAAGAACAGATTATCTTTTTTTTTTTCTTTCTTTCTTTTGGTTTGTTATTCAAGGCTCAGCTGCTCTCGTGAGATTTGGCGTGCGGCGCCGGCGTTGATGTGCTGCGCAGGGAGAAGCCGAAACAAAAGGGGATATTGAGGAGAGGCACTGCTGAACACACAAGTTGGGCTGAGTACCACCATGAGTACAAAGACTCTAGATGATCTGTGTCTGAGAGAGACGGGAGGTACGGGGTGGGCTTGATCAAGGGAGAGGAGAAGAGAGGGAGGGAGAGAGAGAGTAGAAAAAAAACGTTTGCAAGTGATAAACACATGAAGGATAAAAACAAAGAGAGAAAGGGAAAAATAAAGGGATTGGTCGGAGAGAGAGAGAGAGAGCAATGGAGACCAGGGCTCCTAACCGGTTCAAGGAACGAAAACAAAAACCAAAAACAAACAGAATGGAATTTTATGAAACGCAGAAACGGAAATTTAAAAAGATTTCTTCAACTGTTCCGGAACAAAAACGGACATTATGAAATGCACAAAATCGGTTAAAAACAGTATTTTCTGTTCTCTATGTATTTGAACATTTCCTATGTCTGGGAGACTATTTCCGGTTGCGCATCCATCCAACTTTCACTTTCAGTCATCAAGCCCCATGCATATGGGGCTCCATCTTGTGGACGGACGAGGAAGCGAATGTAATGTCATTTTGAACCCTGTTTCACGTTAATACAGTTACACTGAAGTTTGAAAGTCCACCAAATATATTCTGTTTAAACTATATCTAAACTTAACATTGCACAATATAAGGAACTTTAAGAATGAACAAAATGTTTGCGTTCCAAGCCGGTTCAGGACCGACATTTTGGTGGCGGAACGGTTCCGAGAACGAAAACGTTAAACATAAGCCAGCCTGAACGGTTCGGAACAGACCTTTTCAAAAATATTTTTGTTTTCAAGCACTGATGGAGACATCATAAAAATAGATTTGATGGAGACATCATAAAAATAAATTTGGAAGTGAAGGAGAAAAGGAAAAAGATAAAGTGAGAGACAAAAAGCGAGGGATTGGCCCGAGACGATCGGAAGAAAGGCCGAGAAGAGGGCAGTTTGGGAGCACGATAGGGTGAGGTAGAGAGAGACAATGAGAGCAAGTAAGCAAGACGTGGGAAGAAATTGGCTGGAGAGAAGGAGGGGAGGTCATAAAGATATCCAGGGCGGCTGTCAGCAGAGAACAGAAGGTAGGAGAGGATAATAGGAACCATGGTGCGGGAGTTGGGATTCAAACGGAAAAGAGAAACGGAGGGAGAGAAAGAAAGCGAGAGAGAGTGGTAGAGAGAGAGAGAGAGAGGTAGAGAGAGAGAGAGAGAGACTTAGTAGAGGAATATCTGTCAGGAAGTGAAGTGGAGGTCAAGGGCAGGGTTTTCGTTCTGCTCGATTGACAGGCTTAACGTTCACGGGCCGTTAGCGCGGCTCCAAAACTTTTGTACAGCTTGTCAGCCAGGTGTCTTCCATGCCCTTCATTTGCACCACTTGGCGTGTACATGTGTGTATACATGAGTGAGTGTGCGTCGTATCGACCTATTACTCAACACACCTCCTGCATGGTGATGGACGCTGAACAAATGTTCGCGCCGACATGGGCCGACGTGTGTGACCGCCCCTGAAAGCACTCACATAGTGTTTCAGTGTGTGTGTGCGCGCAAGATAATTATATATCCGCTATTGCACGTGTACACACAGAGTACGGGATAGCAATAATAATGATGATAATAATAACAGACATAGTACACCAACGCAAACACAGAGAAAGAAACACGTGAGAGCGCTTGCAACCACCTGTGTAGGCATCTGCGCAAATCCATTCAAATCATCAGCCTGTAGCTGGAATACATGAGAGATAGAGTGTGTTTGAGTGTGTGTGTGTGCGTGTACGTTATAACTGCAAACGATTAATCGATTACTCGATGATCATCGATTATTTCAATAATCGGCAACTAATTTGATCATCGATTAATTGGCAGCGATTAATTTAATCAACAACTCTGGCACCCTACTTACTAAAAAGCACCAAGTGCACAAATGTGCAATTTGAGACGCAGCATTTTAGTCAAAAAGAGAACGAGAGCGAGAGGCGAGAAATAGAGAGAGATTGACTGAGAGTGAGAGAATAATACTAATAACGAGACCTCACTCCGACCGGCGATGGTCACATAACAATGGTTGCAGCAGCATGTGATCGGCAGCCTTGTTAAGATTGACAAGTAAAGGCAGATTTATACTTCTGACGCACAGCCTCTGCAACCGTCAGAGGTGTCTCTGTGCGTGACCACGCCCCCCATGCAGAGCCTGCATGTGGCACCTGATTTTGTGATGAAAACCAGCGACTTCAGGAGACGCAATCCGCTATGTTGGATCAATTGCATCAATGGATCAATTTATTTCCTCTTTGGCGGTATACTAGCACATTAACATTTTCTTACCAATCGTACTTCAATGCACTTTTTCAATGCAATTAAAAATGAATCTTGAACTAATGGAATGTAATCCCTTCATTACGTTGAAAATTTGGTAGTGGGGATTACATACAGATTACAAATTCAATGGGCAACTTGTAACTAGGGCTGTGAAAAAAATCGTTTTGAAATCGAAATCGGATTATTTTGTTCAGAGGATTTTGGAAAAAGTTAAATTGTTAAATCATTTAACATTGACAATAATGATTTTTGGTCTGTTTTCAAGTTATATGGGTGAATAAAATGTATACAAATTGATAATTGCATTGATCCTAAGCTGAAGGGTGAGGTGTCCATATTGTTTCCTTTTTGTTTTTGTTTTTTCAAGAAATTGGAAACAAATTGAAAATCGAGATTTCAAAGACACAAATCGGGATTTTATTTTTTAGCAAAATCGTACAGCCCTACTTGTAACTGTAAGGGATTACTTGTAACCTTCCCAACCCTGGGCGTCGGGGCCCCAGCGTCCGATGGCTTGGACGATAAGGCTCGGTGCGCGTTGGGGGCAGGGCACCATAAGCCCTGCTCTTGTCTGATCAAAGTGCTTGGCAGTTCAGAAGCTGGGGTCTTCTGGCTTCATTCCGCACGGCTTGTGATCCGGGTCACAGTTTACCTTTGGTCTCCCGGATTTGCTCTGCCCTCTCACGGCTTACGAACCCTCCAATCCGCTTGCCACTCTCCACATCTTTTGTTGTGCCGTTCTTGTGCCGACCTTTTGTTTTAATGGGACTTTCTCCATCTGACATGCATGCGAATGCGCCTCTGTTTGCGGAGGGTGTGCACATGTATATTTATTTCTGTCTGAACCATTTTCGTCAAAAAACACAACAGAAGATTAAGAAGCAGCTCTTTTATTGAAATTAGAATTATCTTGGCGGTAGAGCTCTGTTCCCCTATTTCCATGAGTACCATGAAAAAGCACTAATTCAGGGAGCGGCAGCAGTGTAGAGAATTTTAACCCTAGCACCCAGGGTGAGGCGGCAGGAGTAGTTTAGGGGATTCTCACCCAAGCACGCAGGCTGAGATAGCTAAGCCCCATGAACAGAGCCTAGCAGCGTGACAAGAGAACATGTCACCTCATACAAGGCACTTTTTCTGTCTTGGTGGCGGAGCAGGGTAAGGTGGTAGCAAAACAAAGGAGCGGGTAGAATTTATAGGGCGTGCTGAAGCTGTCCAGCCAATCGCTAGGGGAGCGAGTTATTCAGCTGAGGGGATACACCTGGATCAATTAGGAATGAATGAAGAGAGGGCAGCAAGCTTCTTAACTATCATGGCCTGCCAGAAATGACATTAATACTTTGATATAGTAGAAGAGTCGCTATTTTGATGATTATTGTTTTTTGAGTCAATGTTGAATAAACAACTGCTTCTCTTAAGTCGACTCAACGACTCACTGATTAAATGTATTTTCCTGATATGTAATATTATTTACAAACACAGCAACGTTATGCATACAATCACAATGTAAGTCGTTGTGATGTACAGTTGATAAGTCACAATGCATGTTTCCTGTAGTCAACTGTTTTGCTATTGATTAGTTGACCATGATAACCATTAATTGTCCCAGTCTTAACCATGGTTGACTATGCACTACCGTGGTTTCTAACCTCCTCCCAAGAAAGTATTTGTGTGCATACAATCAACTCCTCTGTATAGTTTTACCAGCTCTGCAATCAATATGATTATATGGAAATGTGGCTATTGCTCAACACTAGATGACACGTTGCCTTTCCACATTGGTCGACAATGGGCTTATTACCATATGCATTCTCCAATCTCTCCCTCCCAGGCCCCCACAACACATAGTGCAGGATATCCGTACGGGCTCTGGCCAGCGCTACGGCCCTGAGAAGCTGAGCGAGCTGTGCAAACTCCTGCCAGACAGTGAGGAGGTAAACCGACACTCCTTTTCATCCTTTCTTACTTGTTTCTCCTTTCTCTCCCCCTCTCCCTCCCATCATCTTCCCATCCTGCCCGCTCATCTGGCCCTGGTTAGCGTGATCGGGAGTCTGCCATAACACCACACGCCATCTGATGGAGAGAGTTTCCTGACACGGGCCCCGGGGGGTCCCTGCGGAGGTTCGCTTGGGGGCGGGAATGGGGTGGTGGGGTTCTGGGGTAGGGTGACAGAGATGAGTGGGGAGGGAGTGTGGGGGTGGGGGTAGGACAGGGAGGAGTGGAGAGGGGTCGTGGGGTGTGCGAGACATGTCACCATGACACACACTAGAGCTGTATGATTTTGCTAAAAAACTTGAAAACTGTCTAAAATGCAGTTGGCAACGACTGCTAAAGTGTTATCCCCAAAAAGCAATATAAGCATCAATAAACACTAGAAATATTGCAGAGTCATGCTTGATGTAGGAATTGTAATGTCACGGTGGCCAGGCTGGACGAAACAAAAAAATTGGCCATATTGAATTCGGCCATCTTGAAAGTGTTGACGTCCTAAATCGTTCAATCGAACCTACCTTAGAGCATTAACGCACTGAATCTGGGACAACTCCATCCATCCGTTCAAAAGTTATCACGTTAACACGAGATATCTGTGACGGAGGACGCGGCAGCGGCGCATGCAAAACCATTTTCAGCTCCATTCAGGATTAGCTGGAAAGAGGCGGAGAAAGGGGAGGAGACTTGCGACAAAGCTGTTGATCAGGGGAAGCGAACTCGCAACTCTCTCTCTCGGTGTATGCGTGCTTTGTGGCGTACAGATCTGAGTCGATTTTGAGGTATGTCGATTGTCTCTTCCAGGAGCGTCGTTTAAGGAGGTTCCAGGGGGAACGCAGCCGGCTGGCCGAGCCCGACCTTCTGATGCTGCTACTGGTGGAGGTCCCCAGGTATGTAGAGACACATACATGGCATGTCTGAGTGTTTTCAGTCGTGGGCAGAGATGGCAAGTACAAATACTTAAGTACTGTACTTAAGTAGAATTTTCAAGTATCTCTACTTTTAGGAGTACTTTTTTCTGTGAGTACTTTGTACTTCTATTCAGTAGATTTTTAACAAAAATATCAGTACTTCTACTCCTTACTTTTCCCTAGGCTTGTTTTTTTCTTTTTTTTTTGCAACAACATAGTAGGACTACATGTATAGCGTGAATGAGTCAGTAGGCGGCAGTACTCTGTAATGCACTGAGTACAGTAGCAGTTAGTAAGTTGTTTTCATTTAGTCTCTGGGTGTGCCCCTCAAAAATTATCGCTTGTAAAGTGTCAAGACAAATTTAGGTATTGTAATTTGTACTTTATACTTTTGAGTACATTTTAGAGCCTGTAATTTTTACTTTCAAAAATACTTTTTTAGTACATTCCTCAGTTTGCAATTGGCAACACCGCAGTTGAGGAGTCAGTGACTATTGCATTTACATGTAAGTTCTATGTTTTTCAGCTGTCATGATGTACGGTACGGTATCTGGTCACGTACCTCAACAGACGTTCCCGCGCAGACAAATCAAAACAGCAATGCTGCAACGACGTCGGTGCATAGTCGTGCCAGTAGTGCACTAAGAATCAGTGCACTTAAATTTAGTGTGCTATTTTACAGTGCACTGACGCCAGTGCGCCATTTGAGACACAGGAACTCCCTCACACCCTTCCGTCACAAATCCCCCTACCCTACCCCGCACCCCTCAACTCTGACCTGGATGATGTCATTCCCCCTTCAGACATACACACCTAGACACACACACAAGCACACACAGATGCACTGTTTTCAGACTCACAACCAGAGATGGCAAAACTACTGGGATTTCTTACTTGAGTAAGAGTAAAATACATTTGTACAAAAAAATAACTCAACTAAGACTACAAATACTGACCGAATATCTACTCAAGTAAAGTAAAAAGTACAGGCTAAGAAATGTACTGAAAAAGTATTTTTAAAGGTAAAAAGTACTTGCTCTAAAATGTACTCAAAAATTATTATATTATGATATTAGAGACTAAATGAAAACAACTTATTAACTCCGACTGTACTCATACATTACCGAGTACCGCCCCTACTGACTCATTCACGGTACACATGTAGTCCTACCATGGTGTTGCAGAAAAAAAAGAGAAAAGCAACGACCCTGTTTTGTTAAAAGTAAGGAGTAGAAGTACTGATATTTTTATTAAAAATCTACTCTGTAGAAGTAAAACGTTTTCCAAGAAAAAGGTACTTCTAAAAGTACAGATACTTGAAAATGCTACTTAAGTACACTACTTAAGTATTTGTACTTCGTTACTTGCCACCTCTGCTCACAACATACTGATCCAGCTCCCCCATCCCCCACCTTTATTGGCATGGTAATGAGGATCATACATTCTCAAAGCATACATAAAACAAACATAATAAACCACAAACAGTCGATAGATACTAAAAAAACACTTAGTATAAAACCTAATTATTTACACAGCATTATACATATTGTGTTTATATGTTATGTACATATGTGCACTGTATAGAGCTATTGTCAGTGCAATCTTTTTAGAATTTAAGATATTAAAACATTGAATTTGAATGGTGTGATTGCTCAATGGTGTTGTTAAAATATTTTAATATTATCAGAATCAAACGGGCCGCAGAAAAATACACAAACTATTGAGCATAGCAACATTGAAATGATTTTTAGATTAGACTAGACAAACCTTGTGTGTATGTGTGTGTCTGTGTGTGTGTGTCTGACACATGTTACATCGCTTCTGGTCTGTGCCGGTTTCACACACACACATGGACACACAGACGCACACTCACAGACAGTCACATGCACACACACACACACACACACACACACACAGACAGGCAGACACACAGACAGACACACATGCACCGAGTCCATACTCACTATTTCTCACTGGTTTTGTGTTTTAAGCTCCACTTGAAAAGATGATGATTGATCAGTGCTCACGCTCTTCTCTGTCACCACTTGCCCATCGCTCTGTCTTTCTCTGCATGTGTGTGTGTGTGTGTGTGTGTGTGTCTCTCTCTCTCTCTCTATCTCTCTCTCTCTCTAATCTTCCTTAAAACTATGAAAATTGTATTTATTGACAATGCTCCTTATAGGCTCCTCAGGTGTGCCACAAAGTCCATAAAATGCATTATATATATTCTGTTACTATATATATTCTGTTAGTCTGTTACTTCTCAACCCTGAAAGTTAGAGGTGCACCGATCCTATCCTCAGAGATCGGGGACTGATTAGACTTTTTTCCAAGGATCGGGACTTGTGATTTTGTCCCGATCAGGAACGGTAAATGAGTTGGGGTAGCAGAGAACGGGATCAGCCGATCAAAATCAAAGGATCGGATTGAGAGCAAAAAAAAACGTGATCGGTGCACCCTTACTGAAAGTGTATATGTCTTCTCGCTCTCGCTGTCGCTGTCGCTCTCTCTCTCTCTCTCTCTCTCTCTCTCTCTCTCACACACACACACACACACACATTATCACGCTTACAATGTTTCTTTCTCTCTCTTTCTTCCTTCACTGTCTGTTCAAACATCACTCCTCATTGTCCACCTCTCCAGTCCTGTCTCTCCACTTGCCCCACTCCCTCGTTTCTATCTTGCTCTCGTTTTCCTAATCAGCCTCTCCATCTCTCTCTCCCTCTCCCATCCAGCTTCCGGCTGCGTCTGAATGCTATGATTCTGCAACAAGAGTTTGACCCGGCTGTCACCTCTCTGTGTGTGGCGGCCACATGTCTGCGGGAGGCAGCGAGAGGTGAGCGAGCGACGGAAAGCGCGGTTGCTGTCTCTCTTGCCCTCTCTCAGACTCTCTCTTTTGTCTCACTGTCTCAAGCACATCATGCATCTCTTGACTTTGGTCATTTTGCTCTGACTCCCTGGCTTTTTTTCCTATCTCTCAATTCTCCTTTTTTTGCCCTGCCCCGATCCCCTTGATATTAACTTATGATGTGTTTCCACCGCCGCGTCAATTGATCTATGCTTGACGTGGATTCAGATGGTGACTCAAATCCAATTGAGTCGCCGCTCTCCATAGTGTTTTTTGCGTATGTCTTTTCTACCTTCTGTGACGGACGCCCATGCACTCATTTCCGCATCAATTGGCAGTGGCTTTGATCAGGGAGGAGCGGAAACGGAAATGAAAAAAAAGATTTCTTCAAATGTTCCGGAACAGAAAACGAACATTATGAAATCCGTAAAACCAGTTAAAACATTTTTTTCTGTTCTCTATATATTTTAGCATATCCTATGTCTGGGAGAGGATTTCCATCTTGTGGACAGACGAGGAAGCGAATGTAATGGCGTTTTAAACACCGTTTTCACGTTAATACAGTTGCTCTGAATTTTGAAAATCCACCAAATATATTTTGTATAACCTATATCCAATCTCAACATTGCACAATATACGGAACTTTAAGAACAAACAAAATATTTGTGTTCCAAACCGGTTCAGGACAAATATTTTGGTGGCGGAACGGTTCTGAGAATTAAACGAGACCAGAACTGAACAGTTCGGAACGGAACATTTTAAAAATAATTTTGTTTTCAAGCCCTGGCTTTGATGCCGATTCCCTCGTCAATTGACACTGGACACAAGAGTTGTGAGACCACTACCCTAACCGGCATCTTTGCAGCGCGTCTCCTTCCCCCTTCTTCTTTACCCCTTTTCAACTAAATTAATAAAGCTGAAAATTGTCAGAATGGGTCAGGGAAAAACATGAATCGTTGATCTTTTTAGCTGGAAATACTGCAGTGCATGTTTCTTTTGTTTCTTTCTATTTACAAACAATTTGTTGGGTGGCATCCGTTTCAGTGCGAAAATTTAGTACTCTATTTCAAACAAGGGATAAAAATGCACTCACACAAAATCATTTTGTTGCTCTCTGCCTATGTGTACGCTTTTGGTTTTGTGTATGTATGTGGTTGTTTGTTCACATCTGCGCACTCATTTATCTGTGTGTGTGTGTGTGTGTGTGTGTGTGTGTTTGTGCTGTTCATGCAGAGCTGCTGAGTTGCCCGGAGCTTCACTCCATCCTCCGCCTGGTGCTGAAAGCAGGGAACTACATGAATGCCGTAAGCCTTTGATCAGAACCACTCCCTCTTTTCTTAGTCAGGATGACAACAGAGCTTTGGCAGCGCCACACAAGAGCCACGCTGTGTTCTGGGCTGTGCACACCGGCCAACAAGCATCGACTTGTTTTGGTGGCGTGACAAGGTGGCGAGACACCGCCACGCAGTGCATTGTTAATCATTTTTCATTGTGCATCATTTCCAGAGATGGGCAGTAACGCATTACATTTACTACGTTACATTTTTTGTGTGTACCTTTTTACTTTTGGAGTACATTTTTCACAAGTTACTGTGTACTTTTACACAAGTAAATTTGAGGTGAAAAAAATACTTTTTACTGAGATGTCAGCAATTCGCTACTTGTTACATTAACTTGGCATTAACTGTTGGCACATATGTTGATGTCTTAAAAAGTTTTAATTCTGTTCATTTTATGTTCTTGCTAATGTCAGTTAGTAAGTATTTTAAAGTATGTAACTTGTTACTTATTAGAAGGCCAAAATGCTAGATGACATGAGATAGTCAAATGGTGATTTGGCCTGAAAATTCGGACAAAAACACCTGCTTATTGCCAAAGACATCAAAAGGGATGACCAAATGGAAAGCACACTCTTCTTTTTTTCCCCATTACTATTATTTTTAGACGCAAGCACCGTTTTTCATTCTTTATTGAGAGAAATAGTGACAGGAAAAGCTGGAGAGGGTATGCAAACCCACGGCGCTGCTTGGTCTGTGGCGTGGGGGTCACACTCTCTAACCAGTCTGCCACCTCATGCCCCCCCCTCTTCTTAATTCTTTAAGCGATACTTCCTGGTTATTTTCATGTTTGGTTAGTTTCGACCTCGGGTTCTTTGAGACCTTGGGTTTCTTGAAACACTTTATACTTCTAATGTATTATTATTGTTATTGTTAAATGTTTTTAGGCCCATTCGGACCATTTTTCAGGATTAGAAGGATAGTGGGGAAGCGAACTCATGACTCTCCATGTATAGGCCTCTGTGCTTTGTAGGGCATAGACTGAGCGACTGTTGCACACGCGCCAACCATTTTAACACTAAAACATTTGCAGTGATTTTTGAAGCTCCACCATTCATCCTATTGACGAGTTTATGTGTGAAACACTGGGGGGAGTCATTCTGTCCCGCACTTCTGTTGGTCACTTCCGGTGTCTGTATGTTTGTATGTATGTATGTATGTATGTATATAAAGTCTGTTAGAGGACGGCGGTACGAGGAAAAATGCACAAAACACACACCAGTTCAAAATCCAACCACTAGATGTCGGTCTGTGACCAGTTACACATCACTCCCCTTGCTTTGTTCATCATTTTACATAAATATTGATGAAATACAGTCAAAATACAACTTGAAGTTACTCACCGAGTGGTCACATGTTCTTCTGGACCATTAGGCTGGCTGCTTCTACTAGTAATTCCAAAAAAAATGGGAAAATGTAACGGGTTGCACTGACTAATAAATATAAACAATATAACTTCTAATGTAAATTAGAGGATCTCTACCTTCTAGGGAATATTGTGATTACAATTTTCTACATTTCTAATGTAATTGTGTATTTTGTCTTTGGCAGTAACTGTAAGGCAACTTGATGCGTCCCTGTGGTTTTGCTGTAAATTATAATTGGATATTTGGATGTATTTACATTTATTTCATAGAATTCATTAAATTGTATAGTTATAAAAAGATAATTATATAATCACATGCCCAAGAGTGGTGTCTCTGTACTTCATTCCAAAAAGGGCACAGTTTGCAAAATTTGAAAGTAAAAAA
>OMKY01013116.1:1879-13010 GCA_900302395.1 Bregmaceros cantori
ACCCAATACGCTGCCCGCGGCGGTGCACGGACAAACGCAAAGGACGGCCACATTTATTCAAATTCCCAAACGACACAGAGCCCTTCCACACATCATGCACGGAGAAACCAAGGCTTTGAAGAAATCGAATCCACATCATTTTTATTTTCGGTTTTCGGTCTCAAACCGAAAATCGTTCAGCCTTACCCTCTACCAATGTTTTATTTTATATTTTGGTAACACCAATAGACGAGTTCAGGGGGTTGGGGAGTATGTAACTTCTGGTTCCATTTATTTCAACATGTTTTGGACTATTTTTCGACATGTCTACTCAGTGGGAACATACACCTACCGCATTATTTAAAACAGATGGTGGTAACTTGCGGGGTGCTATTCCACACCCAAATGCTATCGTGCGGATCTGTGACCCACAAACGCATGATTCAATAATGAATGCAACCCATTTTCTCATTCTTTTTGGAATTACTCGTAGAAGCAGCCAACTTATTGGTCCAGAAGAACATGTGACCACTCGGTGAGTAACTCCAAGTCGGATTTTGACTATATTTCATCAATATTTATACAAAATGGTGAACGAAGCATATTGCATGTTCATGGCAGCAGTACACACACACACACACAGAATTTTAGTTGGACATGAAACAACTCTCTCAAGATCAAGAGCCGTTAATGAACAAAGTCAACAAAAAGAAAGAAAAGCACATAAGTTATGAAGTGGCATTGGCATAGCACATGTCAACATATCATATAGCACAGGGCTACCCCCCTGCGCTCAGTAGCATCACTACGTGTGGGAAGTTAGCGCGCAGGGCTCAGTAGTGCCTTCCCGAGGGAAGGAGGGAGAAAAGGTGGTGCCCAGTGTGTACTCGAGTACAGTACTTAAGTATTTTTACTTCGCTACTTGCCACCTCTGTACACTACCATATTTCACCACGGCTTATATTAAGGGACACAGACAGCTACATATTTCCAGAGGTGTTGTAGTGAGTGCATTTGTCTGTGTCAGCTAAAGTCAATGGTTTCTCCCGCTCAGAGAAGTGAGTAGGTATTCCGTCAGGTATTTGCGGAGAAACTCCAAATCTAACAGTCCATACATCAGCGGGTAGCTCCCCGCCACCAGACACCGAAGCTCTCATTACCAAACATTAGGAACTTAGCCCGCGCAATATGGAAACTAGGCAAGTTGCGCAAGTGTATATGTACAATGCCATACACAGCGAACATGTAGCGTTGTGTGTGTCTGTGTGTGTGTATTGAGTTCACGTGTGTGTCTGGTGCGTAAGCATTTTAAGAAGCTGAGTATAGCTTAAGCAGTGTGTTTGTGTGTGTTTTTTGTCAGTGTGTCTGCATGTATACGGCGGTGTGTATGCTTACATGTGCTAGCGTACGTCGTCTCGCACAGCCTATCCGTCACAGACCTGCGGCTCCCGGCCTGTCCGCAGCCGTCCCACAAATGGCCGATTTAGCTCCCATGTCATGTTGGGTTCACGCACCGAGCAGAGTTTAATATAGAGCCGACACTGGTGGATCGGACACTTAACCTCGTTACCTCACTTTCTTAACTAGGGCTGCGACGAACCATTATTATTTTTATTTGTTTTACATTTTTTGGGGGCGCAAACTCCGTTTTTCATTCTTTTTATTGGGAGACAGCGACAGGATTAAATCGGAAGCCACAATGAAGAGTCGGGGGGGAAACATTGCAGAAATGCTGGAGGGGTTGTGCGAACCCACGGCACTGCTCGACCTGTGGTCTGGGGGACATGCTCTCTACCCGCTGAGGGACCACGCAGTCCCCCAAATGAACCATTCATTTAATGTTTTATTAATCAGTGGTTAATCAATTGATCGGCTCACTTTTCCTTCAAAATCGTAACGATTATAAATCTGAAACGTTAATTATTAAAAGTTTGGGGCCCTGTGGCGCAGTGGGGCGATGCTCCAAGCCAGCCTCATAAATAGTACATAGGGTGGATTGCCCTGATGTGGGCCCTTTTTTGCAGCTTCCTGGGACAGTTGCCTAAGGTGGAATATAGCAATGTAGTGTTTAACAGTTGATCTTAATGTTATACACATTACCATAGTTTGCTTTTACATTGTTTCAGTGACATTCATTAGTTTAGGGAGGAGCCAGAGCCACTGCAGCTTAGGTGTCCCACATTAGAGCAATCCACCCTACACACATACATACCTTTCACACTAATGCTGTCATTTAAACGAGAAAATGGAGCTCGCATCAAATTTATTATTTTTACTTTTTGTTTAAAATGTAACTTACTTCTACAAGAACTCTGTGTTATGAACACTGGGTCCATAACATATATGCACAGCTTTGAACCAATATTTTTTCCCAATCGGTTGGTTCCGAACAGAAACAGAATTCTAACCTTTCCGGTTATGAGTTCCAACAATAAATTGACGTTTCCTTTAATGCCATATAATGTATGTCAGGGCGAACCCATAACGACTCGCTACAGAGAGTCCCGCACCGTTTCATACGTCACTTCTGCATCGTAGATGTTATAAATACTCTTGTGTTATTTTTGAAGTTATCCCAAAGTGTGCTCCGTTGAGGAACGAAATCAAACCGGTATTAACCGATTACCATTATTTTAAAAAAATGTTCCCGTTCCAAAACATAAAAAATAATAAGCTTTCCGGTTTCGTTTCTGTTCCCTGAAAATACAAACATTTTTTCGTTTTCGTTTCTTAAACCGGTTCAAAGCCCTTCATATATGTACATACTCCCCCCCATCCCCTCTTTGGCCAATGCACCGAAGCTAATGGACGTTGTTTCTGTTTGGCCAGTCTGTAGCAACCATGATATGGATTATATACTATTAAACCAAATAGCCGAGGCTTCCTGAAACCCACCAGCGGCTTAACTTAATTTATCACAATATTCTCAGATTGTTGTCTGCATTTTTGAATTTCCCCGAGTCTGTTGCTTATTGTTTACCACGGCTATCAATAGATCTCTCTCACACACACACACACACACACACACACAGTTCAGCAATGCGTGCACGGAGAGGGAAAGATAAATTGACGTTTGTTGCAGAAAAGCGTACGGAGCAGTACTTGGCAGCGTGTAATACGCGATTATCCGGATGCATCGTGATGGCCAAGTGGGATATGAGACGCGCATCTTATTGGTCGTTCAGCGTCCGCGTTCCACGTAGGTTCATGTACCTTAGATCCCCCGTTCTTAATCAGGGGGGTCCGCGGAGGAATTACAGTTTTAAACCGGGGATCCGCAAAAGGTCTGAATAACACTTGATTTCGGAAGTTTGAGTCTGGGTGAAAGTTAAACTAAACATAATGAAACTAAAAAAGTTTAACTTCCTCCCAAGCCGATTTACAAGTTGGTTGACAATAATTGACTGACAGCTTTTTTTTGTTTCAGGTTCTCGCTTCCTTTTACAGCTCTAAAATTCACTATATCCAGAGATGGCAAAAGTACCCATATTTCTTACTTGAGTAAGAGTCAAATACAACTCGAGTATGACTACAAAGTACTGATCCAAATACCTACTCGAGTAAAGTAAAGAGTATTTTTGAAAGTATATCCATCCATCTTCAACCACTTATCCGTAGTCGGGTCACGGGGGCAACAGCTCCACCAGAGAGCTCCAGACTTCCAGCAACATTAGCGACCTCCTCCTGGTGGATCCCGAGACGCTCCCAGGCCAGAGAGTTGATATAATAAAGTACTAAGTACTAAAAATAAAATTGGATGTAAAATGTATTTTTTTCAATGTTAGTTTGTCAATGTTATTGTTTGAATAAATTACTAACAACCAAGCTTAATTTAGCTTATATCTCTGGACTAAATGAAAACCACTTATTAACTTGCACTTATAACTGGGACTGTACACAGTGCATCAGCGCCACCTACTGACCCTTGTTATACACGTAATCCTACCTCGTCAAAGTGCCAAGAAAAAAAGAAAAAGTAACGAGCCTGTTTTGGTAAAAGTAATGAGTAGAAGTACAGATATATATTTTGTTCCAAATTTACTTAGTACAAGTAAAAAGTAATCACAGAAAAAAGTAATTTTTTAAATGTTTTTTCCAGCCCATTTAGGCTGTTTTTTCCCAAGCCTTATTTATTAGGGTTAGCGGAAACAGGTGAAGGTGGGGGGCAGACTTGCGGGAAATACGTCGGTGGCGAGATTCGAACCACCGACTCACCGCGCCATTGTGGCATATGTGTGCTTTCCAGCACTCTGCCTAACCAACTGAGCTACTGGGTAGCACTGAAAAAAGTACTTCTAAAAGTACAGATACACAGTAAACCGACCAGTGTTGAATCAACTTCCATAGAGTTAAATTTAACACTTTCCAGAGTTTATATAATTAACACTTTTGAAAGTGTTAATAGTTTAACTCTATTTCAGTGTTAATTCTTTAACACCCTGTATTACCTTTGACGCTATTCTAGTCTATTTTCCCTTACTGATTAGTGTTAATACTTGTAGATGCTTGGCAAACCGGATGTGGAAAGTCCTTCTCGATCAGTGTTAATCAGTTAACTCAACTTAAAACAACACTTTCCATAGAGCTGTTTGAGCACTTCCAGTGTTAAAGTAATACCACAATGAACACCCGGTGACTCCAATCATCTCTGGAATAATAAATACTAGGAAAACCAACTCAGAACAACACTTCTAATTTTGCTGTGTACTTGAACATTTTACTTAAGTACAGTACTTAAGTGTTTGTACTTTGTTACTTGCCATCTCTGACTATATCGGTTACATATCGGTTATCGGTATAGACGGGTTTATGTCCGAAATACTAATGAGTCATTTTGTCCCACGCTTCTGCAGGTCACTTCCGGTGCCTTACTGTTGCCTATGCCAACTCTGGTACTGGACCGAGGTCCGAGCACACAAAACACACAAAACGTTCAAAATCCGACCACTTGGTGTCATACAGTCAAAATCCGACTTAAAGTTACTCACCGAGTGGTCACATCTTCTTCTGGACCAATAGGCTGGCTGCTTCTTGTAGTTATTCCAAAAGGAATGAGAAAATGGAACGAGTTGCACTGATTATTAAATCATGCATTTGTGGGTCACAGATCCGCACAAGAGCATTTGGGTGTGGAATAGCAAAAATCGGTTATCGGTAACGGGCCACAAAACTCCTACGAGTCAGTCACTAGAAGTCAGGTAGTCAATTACAACAATGTGGCAGCTCTAGTGATTGCATCTCTCGGGGAAGGAGAGAAACAGAAGACACCGTATTTACATTTCTGGTGATTGTTTGGAACCGTTTCTGATAAACTCAGACTGAGAAGCAGACAGACGAACCTCAGATGAAGTCATTGTGGGATTTGTTTTCATTGTTCCCATCACCAGCACAGAAACATGGGCGTGATTGTTTTAGCCGTGAAATGTCCGATACAAAATTGTCCCATTTCAACGTCAGACTTGGCTTGCGACGGACTTCATGTAATCTGTCTGATGAGCCAGCAAATGTCTGTCTGTGTCACAATCAGAATCATCTTTATTGCTAACCTGGTGAGCCAGAACCAACGAATCGTCCACGCATCGCACACCACTAGGCCCCAATACGGGCGGACCAATCAAATTATTCAAATCGAGACATGGGTGGGGTTTGGTTGTCACGCCTCCACGCCGCTTGTCCCACCTACTGCGCTGTGACTGAATAATACCATTTGATTGACACTTTTATTAGTCATGTTTTTCAACCCTGGTTTTACCAGACCCAATGATCGTTCTAGTCGCATGCGCTGCGTGGACGACTTGTTGGTTCTGGCTCGCCAGTCTACTTTATTGCCATTGTCAATGAACAAGTCACAGACTAGGATGCAAAGAACATAGTGCCAAAGTGACAAGTGATTACATTTTGGTGCATTTCTGTAGCCTACAGCGTCTAGATGTTTTGGCATCAGTAACCCCAAGGCCTTGGCGCATTTTTTGAAATTATTATTGATTATCACCGACTTGCGCAACACTTAGGCTCCATATTTGGAAATGGGTGTCGCCGGACGCGAATATCCTTTTCGCAGGACGCAAGAAATGCATCTGCGTATGTGTGCAGCAAGTGTGAATCCCAAAAAACGATCCACTTATTTTGTTAGGGTCTAAAAACCTACACCCTAACCCCTAACACTAACATCCTACTACATACCCTAAACCCTAACCCCTAACACTAATGTCCTACTACATACCCTTAACCTTAACCCTAAACTTAACCCCTAACCTTAACTCTAACCCCTAACCTTAATCTTAACCCCTAACCTTGACCCCTAAACCTAACCCCTAATCTTAACCCTAAGCAACTACCACATACCCCTAACCTTAACCTAACCAAACCCTAACCTTAACCTAACCCTAACAAACCAAGCAGATCGTTTTGGGATTCTCACTCGCTGTGCCCATGCGCAGATGCATCACATGCGATAGTGTCCTACGAAAAGGATATTCGCTCCCCGGACATAAGGGTATTTATCCCAATATGGCTGACACCATTTGCTCCATGAATTCAGCAGGCAAGTGCCCATTGAAATGTGCCCATACAATGGGTGACGTCACGCATGCACCATCTACTCCTTTGTACAGTCTATGCTTGTAACTGCAAGGGATTAAAAAGTAATCTTCCCTAACCTGGTAACGATTACATCCAAACCCCGGCACTCGAAGATCAAACGTCCATACACAACTTGCATGAATTAATATTGTGGTGACTGCAAGTTCCATGGCCTTTTGCTCTCTGGAATTATTAAAGTGGCTCTTGGATCCCCATAAGATGTTTAGGACCATAAATAAAGTGATTTATATTTAATTTTCATGGACAGACCCCCTCCAGAGAGAAAGCCTGGAGTTCAAACCAATGGCACATCCTGTGTACGCTGTTTAGCGTTGCATTTTGTAGTGCAGGGCTTTTCAACTACTTTACTGAGAGGGTTCGAATCTTGTCAAAAACTCAATGGTTCAGGGTCCGGAGCAGATGCCGGACTGCACCCCCCCCCCCTCCCTTCAGTAACCTCCGGCCTATTTGTACAACTTGACAAAACGCAAAACCACATTTTCATATATAACGTAGCATACTTCCCATTAAAAGGGCTTCAATTCTATGCAACAATGGTGCTTTCTCGTTTGTAACAAGCAAATAATCTCACCCAAATTTGGTGTATATACAAAACTATCTATGTATTGTAGTCCCAAGTCAACTCCAAGTCAAGTCATCATTAACATGCTGTAATTTCAGCTCCAGAATCTGATTTTAATAAAGTCAAAAGCAAGCAATAGTTTGACTTTTTTAATAGCATCGTTTGATTTTATTAAAATCAGATTCTGGAGGTAAAATTACAGCATCTTAATGATGACTTGATTTGGAGTTGACTTGGGACTTGACTTGTCCAAGAAGGACTTGAGACTTGAGACTTGAAAGAGGGACATGGTCACATCTATGTCTTGTGGTCATTTCACATCCATTACTCTTGTGCAACGTGCATGTGTGTGGTTCTCAGCTGACGGTGGTGGTGAAGTACTTCTTCCAGTTTGGCTTCTTCCCGTGGACGACATCCGCCTACCGCGGCATGAACGCAGAAGAGCCTTTCGCCATGCCCAACATCATCGGAGTGGAGAAGAAAGACGGATATGTTCTGTTTGACCTCATCCAGCTGCTAGCCCTCTTCTTCCACCGCTCCATTCTCAAGGTGACTGATCACCAGAGATGGCAAAAGAACCGGTATTTCTTACTTGAGTAAGAGTAAAATACATTGGTCAAAAAACAAGTAAGACTACAAAGTACTGATCCAAATATCAAGTAAAGTAAAAAGTACAGGCTGTGAAATGTACTAAAAAGTATTTTTGAAAATATAAAGTACAAAACCAACATTAGCCTTAACAATTTACAGGCACACATTTTTTTTGAGGGGCACACCCAGCGACTAAATAAAAAAAACTTATTACGCATTCCCTTCCCAACCGATCCCGCGACGAGCATCAACTTGGATTGAAACACGGCCGTGTTTCAGCTGACAGGAACAAAATGAACCATTCCAGGAACAATATTTTTTGTTGTAGCCACTTCAGGAACGTCAATTTATTGGTGGAACTCATAAACGGAAACAATGATTCCGTTTCTGTTAGGAACAAAGCCCTGGTTTGAAATACAACAATCAATCTAATAGTAAACCACTTTAGGGTTTTGTAGAGTTATGGGCTAACCGTAAGGCCAAACCTAACTCCTACCCTAACCCCTACCCTAAACCTAACCCCTAGCCCTACTGGGACTAAAAAACTACTGCGTCCTGCTCTGAATAATAATAATATTAGAATTTGTGTCAGAACCATTGTCAATGAAGTTCACAAACTACAATATTTCCCCGGTAAGCGGTGCCAGAGACATACTGCAAGATTATTTAGAAGAGCAAAGAAGCACAAGAAATATAAGCTGTAATAATGTCATACAGATCTTAAATATAGTAATGTCACAGTATTGTTAACAGCAGGTCGATCAGACCAAAAATGGGCTATTTACAGTCACTGGTGGGGGTTGGGTATTGAGCTGAGGATGGTGGTGGGACTACTTCCGGAGCGCCGTTGATGGCAATTTTGGGTCTTTCAGGAGTCGTATGACAGCGCGATAGGACTGTTCTTGTGGTGTGAGGGGTTGGATCCATGTGTTGGTGTTACTGTACCCCAGTGCCACGGCCTGTGGGACAACAAAGAGGTGGAGATGCCAGACTTCTTCAAGAAGATGAAGAAGAAGGTGGACAAGAAGAAGCAGACTGGAGGAATGGACCGAGGAACCAGCAAGGATGGCCAGCGCCGCAGGCTGGCGTTCCTGCCCTTACAGGGAGGAGGAACCTCCATGTTCTGCCGCAAGTCCAAAGACTCTTCAAGCTCCTCTGGTGAATACTGCTGTAGTCATTGATTGGTGCTTTTCTTTCTATATAATGGTAGTGTTGGTTAAAAATACAAATGTGTAAAGTGAATGCCGAAATATAATAGCCTTTTTGTGATCCACTGATTCTATCACTGATTGGCTGTGTCTGTAATCGCTCCATATTCACTATATAGTGCACTATATTTGTAGGGGTGTTCTCCATGTACCCTATAAAGTGCACTGAAATTATCCCATAATGCACCGTGAAAAGCAGTGAGCATTGATGTAACGGCGATGAAGCAATATGACCAATAATGCACTGCTAAAAATGACATAAACTACAAAAACATAGCACGGCGAGAGACAATAGCAAGGCTTTGAACCGGTTCAAGGAACGAAAATGAAAACCGGGAACTTTTTTTTATTTTCCAGGGAACAGAAACGAAACCGGAACTGGAAATGGTCCGGAACATGAAAAGTTATTTAAAAATAATGTTAGCCGGTTAATACCGGCACTCCTTTGTTCCTCAAAGGAGTGCACTTTGGGGTAACTTAAAAAATAAAACAAGAGTAATTATAAAATCTAGAATGAAGCAGTGAAGTATGAAGCGTGACGGGACTTTCTGCAGCGTGTTGTTGTGGGTTCGCCCCCACACGCAACGAGACATCGGCTGTAGAGCGGTACTAGCAGGTCTGTGTAGCGAGTCGCTGTGGGTTCCCCAACATATATTATATAGCATTAAACAGCTGACAGGAACGAAATCAGCCTTTCCGGGAACAATATTATTTTGTTCTAACCGGTTCCGGAACGTCAATTTGTTGGTGGAACTCATCACTGGAAACGTTATAAAACAAACCGATTGGGAAAAAATATTGGTTGAAAGCCCTGGTCAATAGTGACCGATTTCGGACACAGCCACTGGCTGTGTCCGAAATCGCTCCCTAACCCCCATGTAATGCACTATATGGTGCACACACTATTTTGTAGGGGTGTCCGAATTCTCCATGTACCCTATATAGTGCGCTGAAAGTATCCCACAATGTACCGCAAAAAGTAGTGAGCATCGGATGTACCCTAGACGAAGCAATGTAGCCCATAATGCATTAAGAGACGTTTTAAAAATGACCTAAACTTAAAAAAAATGGTGCGGCGGGAGTAAATACCGACCACGGCAAATAATTATAACTGTAAGTACTTTTGACTTTTTGTGATGATTTTTGAATTTTATATTATATTTTTTGTAATTATATTTTATAATAATTTTCAACGGCGCCGACTCTAGTGTCCGAAATCTCGGCCGTTGCTGTTGAGTGCACTACAAGTGAGTGTACTATATGGGGGGGTAGGGAGTAGGGGATAGGGAACGATTTCGGACACAGCCACTGTCTGTTGTCTGTCCACTGACTCTAACACTGTGTGTTGTCCACTGGAGCGGTGAAGTCCAAAGGGAAGAAGAAGACGAAGCGTCACCACAAGGCTCCTCTGACCCGGAAACAGATGATCCGTCAGCAGATCAGAGAGAGAGCCCTCATGGCCAAGGCTACGCTCATAGAAGTGTATGTGCTAGTTGTAATAAACAGGGTGTATTCAACCCAGCGTGTGTATCGGAGCGCGTCATTCATTCAAGAACGGGATAACTTAATACAAACACACTTCTGCTGCTTCAGCACAATTAACACAAGCTACCCACTGACTGACGCTGTAAACAACCCCCTTTTGGTCCTCTTAACAATTAGGGACGAGCGATCGCGCTCGATTCCGCTTCCAAAACGCATCACAACCAATGCAATGCGTCCTTGAGAGGAGCTCATTATACGTAGTAGGAGTAGCCTCCCCCACTCGCATGCCGACTGCAATCACGCACACGCATCTGAGCATTCGTGGACACGACCGAAGGTTGACACTTGCATCCAATGTGCACTGTTGATGCACATCTCAATTTTAACATAAACGAACAAAAAGTAGATAGGTGGTAGAAATGGTCCGTTCAAGTTTACCCTCGTTACAGAGACCTCGCAAATCCGGCTGCACACACATACACACACACATCAACACACAGCGAAGCAGCCCGCGTTGATAGGGCACGGTCGTGCATGCGTATACGCGTGCATGTACACCACGGTCCACTGGACTCTCTACGTGCGCGTATACGCGTGCACAACGGTGCCCTCTCAACGCAGGCTGCTTTGCTGAGTGTGTGTGTGTGTGTGTGCGCACGCTCACACTCGGCGATTCCCGCATGTCACAAGCTCCACCAGGAGC
>OMKY01013177.1:1046-11154 GCA_900302395.1 Bregmaceros cantori
AAACTAGGCTGAGCAGATCCCAATAAGCCAAATGTGGGACACAGAGTGTATGTTTCGGGAGGACAAAGTGGGACACCTCAGCACACGGCTACACCAAAACGGAGCGAGAGAAGGAGGTTGACACGTGTCTCAAATGGTGTGTTTGGGTCAGTGCACTGAAATCAAGCGCTGAATGGTCAACCATTGCACATCTCTCCTCAAGACAGGACATGAAACAGGTCAAACAAGTAAACAATGGACAACAACAATAAATAAATAAAAACAGTGTAGATACATAAAACACTGAAAGTACCACATTAGAATAATATGAGCTCTCTCATGAATAATAAAATGAAAGTGGGATCTAAAAAAGAAGATAAAACAAGACATAACAGGATAAAACAGGAGGTAAGAGCAGTGCTGCAAAGAGATAAATAAAATCAAATTCGGTACTTCGGTAGTTATGATATTTTTGAGCAGTTGCAGAGTAAATTGCCGTATTGTTGTTAAGTCTGATTGCTGCAGGAACAAATGACTTACTGTTCTAATTGGTCTTTGCAGCAATCTTACATTTGATCTTGTGCTTCTGATGAATTTTGGGTAGAGTGGGTGTGTTGGGTCTGTCAAAATTGACTTGATGATGCGTTGCAGTTTTTTCTGATCGTGTAAATGCATGTTGAATTTACATGTGAATTTACATGTTCTCCCCGTGTCTGTGTGGTTTTCCTCCGGGCACTCCGGTTTCCCCCACCACCAACATGTTCTAGTTAACCTGCTCCAGTCAGTGCTCCTGGCCAAGGCACTGGCTCACGATCTGGAGTTGGCCCCTGAGCGCTGCACTGTGGCCGCCCACCGCTCCTCAGGGATGAGGTTAAATGCTGAGGAAGAATTTCACTGTACATGTATGTATGTGTGACGAAATAAAGTATCTTATCTTATCTATCTTATTGTATCAAGCTCTCTCTCTCTCTCTCTCTCTCTCTCTCTCTCTCTCTCTCCCACTCTCTGCGGTATAGTTTTTTAGATGCTAGGCCTCCCATAGAGATCAATGATTCGTGCATGGTAGGAATATCTTATGGGTGTGCTAGTCAATAGTCTTTGCTGTGAGGCTATATTGGCTATGTTGTGCTATCCAGCTGCACGGTTTTTGTGGGGGTTTCTTTACGGTTATGGCTTCACCGCTGAGAATAAGTTCAAGGACTCTTTTATGAAAAGCCTCCATGCTCACTTAGTTGTGCAGCGGAGCGGTGAAAATAAGGATATTTACTTATTTGCCATCTGCCAATTCAGGTCACTTGTGGAATATCAACCACCTGGTGAAGATTTGCCTGAGGTGAACTCAAAACGCCTCCCGCCTCCCCCTGTGTAGTAGACCATAGGGGTCCAGTCAGTCATACAGCCTCTCTCTCTCTCTCCCTCTCCCTCTCTCTCTATCTCTCTATCCCTCTCTCTATTCTTCTATCTTTCTTTGTCTCTCTCTGTCTCTCTGGCCTCGTTCAGACTGAAAGTGCGTGTTATCTGCGTGTCGATCGGCCTGCCATTTCTGCGGCGATACCAAAAAGGGTTTTGTTCACACTGAGGTGTAGGAATGGAGGGCATGTGTGTGTGTTCACACATCCTTCAGGTTCTCCGCATCGGAGGGGCGAACAACGCCTGCCGCTTGAACAGACCTGCGCCTGGCGTGCACCTGCGCCAACGTTAACTTACTATAACGTATCGTTTGGGAACTACCCGTACAAGTCGTTCTCCACACTTTGAATTATTATCTCACACACGCATTTCATGCCGCTATATGAGACGGGACTAGGGGAGACGGGACGTCTACATGGCACGAGCCAGGGGGGCGCCGTGCGTAAGGTGCGGCATCCCCATACGGGGTCGGCGTGCATGCCGCAGACACCTAATGCAGCTTTATGTTGTGCAGGTGGAATCTGACGATTATCAGTGACTTCACGGTCAATTTGGGAATCACCTGCCGTTTGTGCTGCGCATTCCCTTTCTGCGTGTTGTGTGTATGTGTGTGTGTGTATGTGCATGATGTCATGCGTCGAACACATTCTTGTTTCAAGAGCATACCGCATAGCCTATTATAGGCGCTTCATTTCCAGAGGTGTGTCTGCATGGTCCAATCAGATGCCAGTATATTCTCAGTATGTAAATCCGTCAGCTCATCAGCTGTTTTACAGACTCCACATATGCCCGCAAACACACACACACACACACACAGGGAGAGGGGAGACGAAGGAGAGAAAGACAAAGATGGCCACGTGCGTGGGCACTGCCTTTTACAGACCCCACATACGCGCGCAAACACACACACACACACAGAGAGGGGAGACGAAGGAGCCGTGCCACAACGCCGTGCCACAACTCTGTCTCTGTCTCTGTCTCTCTCTCTCTGACCCTCTGATTCTCTCTCTGCTGATTGACGTGGTTGCACTGGAAGGATGCTACCAATGTGCATAACCGAATGCCTTCAAAATGTCATTTATAACAAGTAGAGTAGTGTGTTGCTGCATGAACCTATTTTGCATTCCTCTTGCTCAACAAACAAAATGCAACTTCCCCGCAGGGAGGTATAAAGTACTCTCACTACTGAAAGAATGAAATAATCTGGGGGAGGAAATTATTCGCCCATGCATGCATAGCTATGTGTAGCTTTGTGTGTCTGTATGTGTATCTATATTTATATCTATCTCTATGTATGTTGTGTGTGTGTGAGTGTGTGTGTGTGTATGTATGTGTGTGACATTGTGATTATCTATATGCATCTCTGTGTGATTGTGTGTGTGTGTCTGTGTGTGTGTTTGTGTGAGAGTGCATACACAGCATGGTTCCCACCCATAGAGGGAGACCTCTTCAGATATTCTGTGTGAGAGTGTGTGTGTGTCTGTGTGTGTGTGCGCGCGTGAGTCTGTGTAAGTCCGGGTGTGTGAGACCAAGAACACTGCGTAGTTCCCACATTGAGTGAAATCTAGAGTCAAATATTGTGTGTGTGTGTCTGTGTGTGCGCGTGCATGCGTTTAAAGTGCTAATGATCTCCTCTGCTGAATAAAGCATGCAACTCCATCTAGAGGCCATCTGCTGACAGCCGACACTGATGTTCAAGCAACAACAATAGTTAATAATTGCTGGTCCATTGTCCATTAAATGCCTAGAGTGAAGGGATCCCATGTTTCCCAATAAAAATTCCTTGAAGGAGTAGTGGAATAGAAAAGATAATAAAGTAAGATAATAAGTAAGAATAAGTAAGAAGATAAAATTAATAATTGTAAGTAATAAATATTAAATAATTAATAATTAATAATGATAATAAAGAATAATAATAATAATAATAATAATAATAATAATAATAATAATAATAAATAATTAATAATGATAATAAATAATAATAATAATAATAATAATAATAATAATAATAATAATAAATAATTAATAATAAAATAGTAAATAATTGTTAAGATAATAAGTAAGAATAAGTAAGAAGATAAAGTTAATAATTGCTGGTCCATTGTCCATTAAATGCCTAGAGTGAAGGGATCCCATGTTTCCCGGATGGGCCAATAAAAATTCCTTGAAGGAGTAGTGGAATAGAAAAGATAAGAAACAGAGGCAGGCGACCAATTTGGTGATACGACCATTTACTAAGGGCCAGATGATCTTCCAACCCTAAACAGTATTTGTAGATTTGTAGTAGTATTGGTGCTGTTCCAGTTCAAATTTAAAATCATGTTCAAACAATATTCTGTGCAAGTGTTACCACACAAAGGAAAAAGTCAGCCAACTTGAAAGATTTCATGCTTTATATGAATCATACGCTTCATCTTGAAACCAAAATACGATTGTGAAAACAAAGCGAAATACATTTGGGGCAAATCCATCAGCCCGGTCAGCAGGGCTCCGAACCCTGTTCAAGGAACGAAAACAAAAAAACGAATCACTTCAGAATCAGCATTAACACACCAAATTCATTCATCTGTTCAAAAGTTAATCCGGAAGTTCAGATGTTCCTTGGCCGAAACAGAACCATTACATCGCCTATGCTCTGCCTTTTGAGGCTATACTAATTATTTCCAATAACATACTTTTATAAGATATCTCCCTGCCTTTCTATGGTTGGCAACCAAATCCAACTGACAAACAATTATTGTTGTTGTTGTTGTTGTTGTTGTTGTTGTTGTTCCGCTTTTAACCCATCCCTGAGGATGCGGTGGGCTGCCGCAGTGCAGCGCCCAGGGGCCAACTCCAGTTCTTAGCCAGTACCTTGGCCAGGGGCACTGACTGGAGCAGGCTATCTAGAACAAGTTTCTGGTGGTGGGGTAAACCGGAGTGCCCGGGGATAACATGTAAACTCCACACAGGAAGGAACTGGGATTCAAACCCAGGACCTTCTAGCTGTGAGGCAGCATTGCTAACCACTGCGCCACCGTGTCACCGTGTTGTTGTTGTTGTTGTCATCGGTGGTGTTGTCATTGTCGCCGTTGTTGTCGTTGCCGTTGATATTTTTGTGGCGAGCAGAAACCAACAACTCGCATGAATATTTCACCTATGTTATTCACTACATATGTTTCGTTTGTTGATGCAGTTGAACATTAGACACAATAGAGCCATTTAGTCTTGCATTCTGCATTATTCATTCAGAGATATATAATTCATGGACTGCTTTGTTATATAAACATTGGATTATATTATCCATTCGGAGGACGTACAACACAACATCTTTGCCTGTCTTGGCCAGAAATCTGTCTGTCTTAAAGCTGCGTTAGCCAAGATGGTTTGCTAGCAATACGGCATAGAGGGTAGAGAATACTTTGAATCGAAGTTACCACTTACTTGTCAAAAATTGTAATCAGTAATATAATGGCATTACTCATTAGCACATATAAAACATAAAACTATACATTGCATTTAGATTAAATTTAAATACAACTGTAATACAATCAACTTTTTCGACTCAGTGTTCTGGAGCAAAATGGTGCTCTATAAATACCACATCAAAGAGGCCACATGGAACGTGCGTGTTTACAAGTTACTATGATTGGCATTTATTTTAATTTCATATTGATTTTATTAGTGCATGTAATTATCTATTATAGATAGATCATGTCATGGGGTGGGGCACACCTACAATATTTTCATATCTGCAGCAATGTGGAAAATTATCTGCAACAACAAATATTATGAGATTCAAAGTGATGAAGTTGATGTCATGCATATGTATTACAAACGTAAAACAAAGTGATGGGATGTTTGTGGTTGAGTGTTTATGCACACACGCACACACAAAACTCAAGCAGACAAACACACACACAACTCGCTTAAATGAATGTGTTCTTAACCAACAAACAAGGACATCTGCTCGGTATGATAACATCAGAGTCCGCAAATAAAAGATGACATTTGCGGCTCTCTCCCCAACAAGGAATTGTTGTCAGTTGGGTCCCCAAACCTTCCCTAATCCAAACAGATACATTCCCAAAGCACTCTCTCGGCTGCCGCTTTCATTCAAGTTATTTATTCGGGTGCCGTTTTACTATCTTTTATTGACCGCAATTCGCCGGAAACGGGGTTGAAAAGATCGAGGAAGGCATTTCAGAAAAGTCGACGAGGGGTTGCAGAACCTGTTGCACTATGGACGCTATGATCTAATCCACATCGCCATTACTATGAATGAAGGAGTTTCTTTAAACTAGCGTAAATCGTCCACGCATCGCACATCGCTAGATGTTTGCATTGGGGTCTGGTAAAACCAGGGTGGGAAAACGTGAAAGAAAACAACTGTCAATCAAATTGTGTTATCCGGTCACAGCGCAGTAGGTGGGACAAGCGGCGTGGAGGCGTGACAACCAAACTCCACCCATGTCTCGCGTAGCCCGTACAAACTCCGCCCACGTCTCATGTAGCTCATACAAACTCCGCGCGCGTCTCGCGTAGCCTGTGCAAACTCCGCCCACGTCTCGCGTAGCCAATACAAACTCCGCCCACGTCTTGAGCACACAAATACCTGTGCGTGTGTTCGACCGTTCGGTGTACTACCGAGTCCGACGAGTCAGACTACGTCCGTGATCCCGCATGACACTACGTCAATTCTGCTCATGCTTTTGTGACAGTCACCATGAAAAGCAGTTTCCCTCAAACAATAATCATGTGATGTTGATAATGACCAGGTCGCGGGGAGAAAGGTTCTCCTAATGGCTCAGTAGAGTGGTATTTCACGTACAGACTTAAAGATCTTAATAGCGTTCAGAAGTGACCTTTATACATGTTCATGGTTTCTAGGGCAACGCTGGACGGGACGTTCGATAACGGATGAGCGACATCATGAAGGCTACTGATGTAATGGTATTTTCTACAAACCTTGGGTTACAGGGTAAGGGTTTGGTACATTTTCAATATGGTTTTAAAATCCTATTGTAGGTATTGTATCGTAAGGGAAACTATACTGAAATCAAGAAAGGCAAGAAAACATACACAGTTAAAAATGTTGTGTATCTTTTCTAAAAGTAAACATAAATTGTTTAAAAATATGGTAACGCTTCCTTTTACAGTGACGCTAATTACCATGTAATTGCACAGTAATTACCACACATATGTAATAATTACTTGGTAACTGCATGTTGTTACCAAGTCATTAGATGGTAACAGCAATGTAAATACCGGAGTATTTAAATTCTAGCACATATACGGAGGGTATATGAGCTTCAACAACTTTGCGGCATGTCTCCTGCCCCTTATTCATTCTTTCCAGCTAATCCTGAATAAAGCTGAAAATGGTCCAAAAAGGCAGAAAAATACAAGTCTTCTTTCTTGTAGTACTTTGGTGTGAGTCGCATAGCCTGGCACACCAGAACAAATGTGTGTGCGAACACCTATCTACTTTTTGTTCGTTCATGTTTAAATTGAGGTGTGTATCAACAGTGCACATTTGATGCAAGTGTCAACCTTCGGTCGCTCAGATGTGCGTGTGTGCATACTTGTGCAGGCGCGCGCAGCCGCGTCGGTCGGCTTGCGAGGGGGGAGGCGACTGTTTACACCAGAGGCTGCTCCTACTACATATAATGAGCTCCTCCCAAGGACGCATCGCAACCATTGCGATGCGTTTGGAAGCGGACTGGAAGGTGAACGCTCGTCCCTAATAGAGAAATTTCAGTGCAAACATTGTTGTTGGCAAAATATGAGGGGGTCTGCGTATTGTACATGTTAATTTCATCACTGGCATGAATTGACACTAGTGTGCCAAGGGTGAAAAAGGAAAATTCATGAGGGTTTTACGCATCCAATATAATTAGGACAAGTTTGGTGGGCTGGATCGAAGCCCCGACGGGCATTATAGTCTTCTTTGGTTGTATCCGTTCAAGAGCTGAATCGTCCATGCATCGCACGCGACTAGAGCGATCATTTGGTGTGGATTGAGCAGGCTCGAAAAAAGTGCCAATCAAATGAAGTTATCAAATCACAGCACAATGGGCATGACAAGTGGCATGGAGGACCACATCTCGATTCAAACAAGTCCCGCCTTAACGAGGCACTGATTGGACCACCCGAATTTGGGCGACTATGTCATTTGTCTGCCTGGTTGGTCCAGACCTACCGGACTAGTCTAGTCGCGTGCGATGCGTGGACAATTCGTTGCTTCTGACTTGCCAGGCTAGGAGTCGCAGACACTGAAACAGAGTTGGGCAGGATGTTACATCCAACTCGTATTGATAAAAAGGCGTGTGACTGCCAGCATTACAATACTTTACAGCTCCCAGTAGATCTCTGATGAACGCGAGTGTCTCGGGCCTCGCTCAATAATTTACCCTGGTGGCCTCGCCTGCTCAATTCAAACCACCCCCAGGTCTTAAATGCAGCAAAACTGAATTATAGTATATATAATTAAGTTTGACCAAGTGACCAAATCATCTAAATATCAACAATTTAAATTTAGGCAGACATACATTTAAAATTATTAAACATTCTCATTTCATAGGAACATTTTCAAACTTCATTTATTTCATGTATTTATTTTATGTGCAGATAAATAAAACATTTTCCCAAAACATACAAGAACTAGAAACTCTCAGAGATTGCAAACCGGCGTAGTCATACAAAAAAAAATAGTACGTAGTATGTGTGGCAAGCCATTAACAACGCAAGTGCTCGTAGTAGCCTGGCGAGCCAGAACCAACGCATCGTCCACGCATCGCACATCGCTAGACGTTGCATAGCATAACGTCTAGTGATGTGCGACTTGGTGGCGCTTTGCACTCTTCAGATAAACATGTTAAACATGCTCGCTCCCTTTGTAATAGTTAGGAAGCTGTCGCTGTTGGACCTAACCAATCTACTAATTTCCAACAACTGTAACAAATGTAAACAATCTGACATAGTGTCAGTTGGCTGTCTCAGGATTAGGGAGACCTCCGATGGCTGTTACAGAGAAGTGCAAGTATGGTGCATCTAAATCAGGGATGGGCAAACGTTATGACTAAAATGGGTTTGCAAATTTGACATTAGGGCCCGGGCTGGAACATTCGGAGACACATTGGCTGTGTCTGAAATCGCCCCCTAACCCCCATTTAGGGCACTATATGGGGCGCACGCCATTTTGTAGGGGTGTCCGAATTTTCCATGTGCCCCATATAGGGCACTGAAAGTATCCCACAATGCACCGCGAAATGTAGTGAGCATCGGATGTACCCTAGACGGAGAAATATAACCCATAATGCATTGCGAGACGTTTTAAAAAGGACCTAAACGTTAAAAAAAATGCCACGGCGGGAGTAAATAGCGACTGACCACGGCAAATCGTTATAAATGTAAGTACTTCAGACTTTTTGTGATGATTGTCGAATTTTATAATTATTTGTTAAATAATTATATTTTGTAATAATTTTGACGCCGCCAATTCTAGTGTCCGAAATCTCGGCCGTTGCTGTTGAGTGCACTATAAGTGAGTGCACTATATGGGGGGTAGGGAGTAGGGGATAGGAAGCGATTTCAGACACAGCCATTTGTGTGGGGACCTAACGTTCAATTGTTTATTGGTTTCAATGTCCTACTTAAATACAGGCTGTCTGGCTCTGAAACAAACTCAAAGTATTTTGAAAACGTATTAAATAATCACTTCTTAGCTTGTGTCACGTCCAAGTGTAAACTGAAGGCTGCAGTGGGCCCAAGTGACCACAAGAGGGGGCCCAAATAGCGCCTACCGTTTACTGGGTTGAGAGAGTGTGGGATTTTTACCACTATAAATAAAGGGGCGTTGGCCCACCGGGAAAATGCCCGGCGGGCCCTGTAGTCTGTCCGCCACTGGACGCATACATGTATCTGAAAACTTCAAACAAGAGTACTTGGTATTTAAACTTAAACGAATAAAACAACAACCTTAAAGTAATATGAGGGGACCGTTACTTTATCTAGAGATGAATGAGTTTACTACTTTACTGTGTAATGTAATGGGCGTTCGTTAACATGACTTATATTTTTACAAGTAATGAAATTAGCTGTTTAACATGTTTAGGTTATAATGTTTGAAATGGTTAAAATCTATGCTTTGTAACTTTAATGGAGATGAATGTAAATGATTCCAAATAGGGTAAGGGTTTATATTCAGAGATGGCAAGTAACGAAGTACAAATACTCAAGTAATGTACTTAAGTAGTTTTTTTCATGTATCTGTACTTTTAGAAATACTTTTTTTCTCTGATGACTTTTCACTTGTACTGAGTAGATTTTTAACAGAAATATCTGTACTTCTACTCCTTACTTTTCCAATAACAGGTTCGTTACATTTTTTTGCGCACAGATGGTAGATTGTAGGGATATGTAATAGTGTGACTGAGCCAGTAGGGGGCGGTAATGCCGCCAGTGGGATTTATGAACCTTAAATGAAGTGAGTTGGGTTAGATTTTTAACATTTTTTTCAAACATTCATTTTAAAACTAGCAGTGAAAAAGTGAATTTTATATACAATTTTATTTTTGTACTTAGTACTTTATACTTTCAAAAATACTTTTCAGTACATTTTAGAGCCTGTACTTTTTACTTTCAAAAATACTTTTTGAGTATGTTTCAGAGCCTGTACTTTTTACTCTACTCGAGTACATATTTGGAACAGTACTTTGTAGTCTTACTCGAGTTGTTC
>OMKY01013185.1:1327-12329 GCA_900302395.1 Bregmaceros cantori
GTGTGTGCGCGCGTGAGAGATTGTTGTGTATATATTATGCTATTGTGTGTATGTGTGTGTGTGTGTGTGTGTGCGTGTGTGAGAGAGAGAGATCGCTCAGGGACAATGTTTGTGCATGTCAGTGTGTGTATAAGTGCTATAGACTTGTTTCCATGCTGTATCTATGTGTGTGTGTGTGTGTGTGTGTGTGTGTGTGTGTGTGTGTGCGTCTGTGTGTTTAGTAAAACAATGCAAACAATACGCAGTACGCACCCATGTCTATTTTGTTAGCGTTGCCGGGTGAGTTTGATGTTTTGTATGTTTGTCACATTAACTCAGTCACAAATTTCCGTAGACTTCAGTTCAGTGCGTGGCTCTGGCTCCTCCCTAAACTAATTAATGTCAGTGGCTGTGTCCGAAATCGCTCCCTATATGGGGCGCACGCCATTTTGTAGGGGTGTCCGAATTCTCCATGTACCCTACATAGTGCACTGAAAAGTATCCCACAATGCACCACAAAAAGTAGTGAGCATCGGTGGTACCTTAGACGAAGCAATATAACCCATAATGCATTGCGAGACGTTTTAAAAATGACCTAAACTTTTTAAAAATGGCGCGGCGGGAGTACTTTTGACTTTTTGCGATGATTTTTGAATTTTATATTCAACGGCACCGACTCTAGTGTCCGAAATCTCGGTCGTTGCTGTTGAGTAGACTATAAGTGAGTGCACTACATGGGGGATAGGGAGTAGGGTATAGGGACCGATTTCGGACACTACGGTTAAAGCAAACGATGGCTGTCTAACATTAAATTCAACCTACATTTCATCTTACCACATTAGCCAACTGACTGTCCCGCATTAGAAAGCTGGAAAAAATGGCAATCCACCCTAGATGTCATCCGTGCACATTTTTTTAGGGAATGCCACTGAACACATTAGGGCTGCAACTAACGATTATTTTGATAATCGATTAATCGGCCATCTTTTCTGACGATTAATCGATTAATCTGTTAATTTTTTTTCCTTTTTTTCCTTTTGTATTTTCAGAACGAATGTCTTTTTTGCGCCCCATTCTGAGTTTTATTCAGGATTAGCTAGAAAAAGGGTGAAGATGGAGGAGGAGACATGCGGCAAAGATGTCGGGGAGGGGAAGCGAACCCATGATTCTGCATGCCCACACATATGGCATTTGTGTGCTTCGCAGTGTTCTCACTCTTAACATTGTAGTAATTATTAACCTGAAACATTGTTGATATTGCAAACGTTGAACAACATATTCAACACATTTAAGCAGAGGAGTGACCAAACAAGGAAACGATTAATCGCTGTCGATTAATCGATTATCAAATTAGTTGTCGATTAATTCAATAATCGATTATCATCGATTAATCGATTAATCAGTTGCAGCTCTAGTGTTTACGAGTGTAGAGTCTGGCTTTGAGGACATTAGGACAATGGATAATCAGTCACATAGCGAGGTGTAGCGAGTGAATTTTAAAATGGCATGCGTTTTGACTTTGAGCAATAAATTCAGCCACGGTTCCGCTCCGATGTCCTATACAGGCTGCTATCTAAACACAGGGAGTGCTTTTCATTAGGGCGGGACATGATGGCTGTATTTACATTTTCACACGCAAACTTGTCTTACCAGAGAATATTGAAGCTGCAAATATCAAACTGGGTGAAAATAGTTGCCTCTGAAAGTGTTGTCACTGGGCTGATGCTGAGCTGATTTGTCTAGTTTGATTATACGTTTCATGGGTGAAATTCTGCAGATTTTGATTTGGGAGGGAGGACATTGCATCATTTACGGGTGGTCTTTTCGAACGCCCTGTCATCACACAGTTTGGGGTGTGTACGAGGGGGTGGACAGAAGGTCAAATGTGTATTTAGGTCTGGAGTCAATGGGATCGAAAAGGGGTGTGGCATGTGGTAGTGGGTAGCAATATTATTTAATTAAAAAATGTGAAGTTATCAGTAAGCGTGACAAGTGACTGAGTAGGAAGCATCTTGCCTCACAGAGAACCCACCTCAATGCGGCTCTGATTGGTCGGCAGAAATTGAGCTGAGGATCTGATTTTTTTTTTGATTGGATGAACTCCAGACCCAAAGGCAAGTTGGAGCGATGCACGGACGATTTGTTTGGTTTGGCTTGCCAGGCCATCTCAGGACTATAGTACGTATCCATGTGGGTGTCTGGACCACCCGACTGTGATGACGCACCCAGCAGCAGCAAGCTGTCTCAGCATCTGACGGTCTTTGTCAGGGCTGCGTGGTGGTCCGCGTCACTCCGTGACTCAGGGACAACAATGAGGAGGCTCTCATCAAACTTGGACTCTGCTTCTTGAATGGCTCCAATCCAGGGACCCCCGCTAGAGACTCACTCCCCCTAGATACATCTCTGGTAGTTGGTTCACATTAGATTTTATTAATTATGGAAATGTGTTCATTGTGTTTTTCATTATAAGGACATTATATTCTTTATAACTCTGGGCCTAAGAAATATTTAAAATAAACTCAAGCATTTTGGTTTCATTTATTATTTGGAAATCAGTTCATTATCTATTCATTGGTGGTTTGGGGGTGAACCCAGTTCATTATCCATTCATTGGTGGTGCTGGGGTGGACCCAGTTCATTATCCATTCATTGGTGGCGCTGGGGTGAACCCAGTTCAATATCCATTCATTGGTGGCACTGGGATGTGTTCATGAAGCGTTGACGTTTCTTCAATGGTGTGCAGCCAATCTGCTGCCTGATCAGTCAATTCCCAACAGGGATTAACTCAGGATTAATACAGATCAAGTGATTCCAGGGAAATTAGCCTCAACGTCGAGGGTTAGCGCACACGCTCCCACACACAACAGACACTGTCCAACACATGCTGGGCTTTGCTCCCATTGTTGGATACTTCTTACATTTTGTGTGGCATGATCCTTTTGGATGTTGGAGATGACGGGGATGCGTGTCAGAAAATCTGCTCAGGATTTGCGGGAAACGGGCAAAGAAGGGGGAGGAGACATGCGGCAATGCTGTCGCTGGGGTGTCATGACGCCCCGTTCAATTATGGCATACGTGTGCTTTGTAGTGCAAAGCACAAGTCTTAACTGACTGAGCTACCTCGGTGTACAATTATTGATACAATTTAATATTATCAATAAGCAAATCTCTTGCCATTGGAATGCTTGGCAGTTGATTTGCCGATGTTTCTGTGTGTGAGTTGTCTGCGAGTTGTGGGTTAGTTGTGTGTGGAGTATGGAGATGTCGATGGATTCTATCGACGTGTAGATGGATGACAGCCGTGTGGCAAAACAAGTCTTTCCTGTAAACCACAAATAGATAAAGATATATTTATATTTACAACGGACACCAGGCCTTGGGGAAGTTGTATTTTTGTGGTACCACGTGGCTGATATGTCACATGACACGTAACCCTTCTCTGAACCTTGTTCCAAATAAAGGCACCATCTACAAAGATTTAAATAAATACAATATTTTATTTATTACATTCCTCTTTTTTTTCCTTTTTGAGGAAATCGAGTGAATCAAAAATCAAGATTTCGAAGATACAAATTTTGATTTGATTTTCATGTAAAATCAGCCCTTCTAAACATACCACGAGTGGGCTCCAAAGCACATTGAGAGGTCACTTTTGATTTTTATGGCCCTCGTCTGTGGAATAGCTTGCTGGAGACCCTTGGGGCCGTCTGTGGAATAGCCTGCCGGAGAGCCTCAAGGCTTATTTATTTACTAGTTTTTTGCCTTCATCTTAAGTGCTGATCTGGCATTCAAGGTGCTGTATAAATAAAGTTTGATTTGATACTACACAGTTGACCTGTTTAATTTATGTATTTTATATTTGGTCTTTAGGTTGCGTGGCCATGTTTTTAAAGGTCCCTCTATCATGCTATGTTGAGTGTTGTGATGCTGCCTCGTGCCTCGCGCTGTGTGTGTTAGTGGAAACACCAGATAATTGGTCAGCAGGGAGCTCCTTCTCCTCCATTGATCCTGGCAGCTCCACGTCGCTCCTCACTGGATGTCGATGGCTGTTTAGGACATTGCTGGGAAGTCTACACATTACAACTGTTGCAGCTTCCTGCTTTACTGGTAGTACAATAGTTTATTTATTTGATATGGACCAGGGCAGCTCAGTGGTGCGGTGGTTAGCACTGCTGCCTCACAGCTAGAAGGTTCTGGGTTTGAATCCCAGCCAGGTCCTTTCTGTGTGGAGTTTACATGTTCTCCCCGTGCCTGTGTGGGGTTCCTCTGGGCACTCTGTTTTCCCCCACCACCAACAAACCTGTTCTAATTAACCTGCTCCAGTCAGGGCCCCTGGCCAAGACACTGGCTCAGAATCTGGAGTTGAGAAAGAATTTCACTGTACATGTATGTGTGCCTAAATAAAGTCAATTTACATTTATTTACATTTACAGTACTAGTTATATTGGACAAACTAGAGACAACCCGTCCACAACTAGAACATTTTTAGTTATTCCAGCATAAGCATTTTTTTCCATCTTTGTAGACTGTTAGTCGGTAATGGGAGTAGAACTCGCTTGACTGCAGACGCTGTGATCGAAACCAACCATTACTAGGGATGGGGGCCGTCTTTAGGTGCAGTGTCTTTAACTGCTTTGCCAACGACGGTGCCCTAGAACATGGTGTTTACTGATGGAGGGAGGATGAGGGGGACCCAACAGACATGGAGCGAGAACATGTAAACTCCACACAGAACACGACTCACAAGATCAATTCTTGTGTCTAATTATTTTCACATGTGTCGTAATTTTCTCACTATTTTCCCTCTGAGAGGGAGAGAGATTAGAGATTATGGGTCACTTCACAGTGGCTCGTAATCTAAAATATTATGTTGATTATCAAATCGATATCGAATTATATGAGAAAGTATATCATCATAACATTTTCAGCCCCATCTTCCAGCCCCCCCCCCCTCTCAATCAAGATGATGAGGATGATGATGATGTTGTGTTGCTCTCTTCTTCAACCCCCCAATGCCCCTGCGCCCCAAAATAAAGTCCTCTGTCTTTATTATTATTGGACCTGGCTGTAGCGCCACGACAACCTTCTGAATAATACATGATTTCACTGCATTATGTAGCTGCGTTGGTGCACGCATGGACGCACGGGTGTGCGTGACACATCCACACATGTAAACATGCAGTCCGCACATACACAATTGCACGGGAAGACACACGCGCACACACACACACCACACCGGAACTACACGCACAGTCACACATTCTGCACACGCAGCACATCTACATTCATGTTAAACACGCTATACACGCGCTCACAGAGATGCGCACAGACATTGAGATGTACACACTCAATGTACACACTCGCACCACACTCCACTTCCGTGCAGACGGCATCCAACGCTAAGTGCTGGTATCTCGCGCCGGATGGCGGTGATGTCACAAGGCGTGGTCGCCGTGGTGCCACTATCCTCCTGCTCTGTGCTTTCAGGTTGATTTCTATCAGTCAGTAAAACCATGAAGAAATTGATTAAAAGGATTAAATATTTAACAACCTTATCAATTTGACCGGCATTACATTTGTCATCCAATCAACATGAAAACAACTTTTTATTCTGAAGATTATTGTATATTATGGGAACTCTGATTAATCCGGTCCTAGCGGGAATAATTTTGAGATGCAAAATATTTTTTTTTCAAAAAACGATATCCCGATATCTTGATATCGGATGAACCCGCTCTGAACTAGCCTTGCAAGCCAAGCCAAACCACACAAATCGTACACACATTGCTCGAACGTGCGTTTGATACTTGGTTCCGTTTCTGACGACCAATCAGAGCTGTGTTAAGGCAAGCCTGCTGTGCTGTGATTGGATAACTTTGATTTTGTTAAAAATAAAAATACTGCTCCTCCTACCACACGACACACCTCTTTTCAATCCCAGGGCTTTGAATCGATATTTTTCCCAATCGGTTTGTTCCAAAAGAAGAATTATAACGTTTCCGGTTCCACCGATACATTGAGGTTCCTGAACCGGTTACAACAAAAAAATATTGTTCCTGGAACGGTTAATTTCATTCCTGTTACATGTTATGCCAGGTGGTATTTCAAGTTGACGCTCGTCACGGGCGTGGTCGGGAAAGGGTGGGAAGGCGCACGGAGGCAGAGACTGGCGGACCAGGGGACAGCTATTGGACAGACCGAGACTTTTATGAACGAAATAAAACCGGTATTAACCGGTTACCATTATTTTTAAGTGTTCCTGTTCCAGAACACAAACATTAATAACTTTTCCGGTTTCGTTTTTCTGTTCCCTGGAAAATGCAAAAAGTTCTCGGTTTTCGTTCCTTGAACCGGTTCAAAGCCCTGTTTGATCCCACCGACTCCAGCGATTTGTGGGCGATTAATTTGGCTTGCCAGGCCATCTCTGAACAGCTCAGTAGCTGTCCAGGGATGCATTTGTTACACTGTGGCTTGCAAACATACCAAAAAACAACTAAAAATACCACATATGGCTAACATTTTTCCTTTTTTTGGGTATATTAGTTTTTTCCAGTATTTCGTCCGCCTCTAACACAAATAGACTATTGCATTTCTTCTATTAACATTGATAATTGTCCACAGCATCAAGTCTTGCATTATTGCTATCCTTTCTCATGGTTAACCGGACACCTGACTACACTTTCAGATAACCTGCAAAGTGCTTATTCTTAAAGAGGAATAAACATTTTTAAAAACCTTTTCCTAAAAATAAAATACCCTCTTCTTGGTATTCTTTTGGATATAATTAGTACAGTTGGTGGACTGATGTGGGAGAAGATCAACACTGTCTGGTATATATATATTTGCTAGCCAAGGTTAGCGAGGACAGGGTCAGCTGGCTGCGGGGTTGTTGTTTGTATCCATTAAGGGACAGGTGTGCCGGTGATATGATTGGCAGACACCAGAAAGGGTTGGGCCTAAAGTCATCGAAGGTGCCGGCAACCTGGGGAAGTGAGTTAGTGTAGTGCTGGAGGGAGGATGGTTCTTCCATTCTGTAACTGCTGACAGTCAATGGCTGTGGCTGATCTGAGAATCTGAATAAACTTGGATGTATACATCCTGGACTGCTCATTGGAGGATGGTTAAGATGATCTCTGATATTTTGGAATCATCCAATGTCTGATTGGGGAAAACGTGAAATGTTAACCTCATCATGTTAGCAACATTAGGACCTTCAAACGTTGTAAATTGAAGTTAAAACGGTTGAGACAGACCACTTGAACCACTGGTTTAAGAGGTCTTCAGTGGTCCACCCCTCGGCTCTTTCAGTCCCTTGTGCGTTTGTGGATAGCATGTTGTGAGGAACAAGCGTTAGTTTAGACAAACATGCGGTGCAGTGGTTTTTTAACAAGAGAAACTCTTTGGTTCTTCTTTGCCACTGGCGTGTTTGTACAGAGGATGTGGTGATGGAAGTGCTGTGGGTCAGCATAGAGGGAGAGGAAGAGACTTGGTGTGCGTGTGTGTGTGTGTGTGTGTGGAGGATGTACATGTGTGTGATTTTATTATGTTATAATGCAAAGACAGTACCACCCCTTTGGTCTAAAGTGTCCTTTTCTGGACTGTGAGACCTCTTTCTATGTTCTCTCACTGTCTTTTAACTTTCTATTTCATGTCATTATGACACCACCACCTTGTGGGAGTGACCCAAATGTTGCAGCATCAGCGTATTTAATCATGGACAGTGTTATCTCCTTAGATAAGTGGTATTAGGAGTCAATGGAATCCGGTGTCTTGTCAGCTAACCTTTTGGGTATTGATTGAAACATACGTCGGCCTGTGCAGATGCCCTAGTCTGTCAACAGCCCCGACGGACGGGGAAACAGGACTGGGCCCTAGCTCAGTTTCTTGATCTCTCTCTGGCCTCTGCCTCTAGTCGGGAAGCTTGCCGCTTTTGCTGAATGCACCACCAGGGGGTATCATGGAATAAACCAATGCACGAACGTCCCTCGATGACTTATACCAATAGAATCAGCCGAGGCTTGTTTTGCATCGTTTTACTAATGGACCAGTTTGTTTAAGCCCTCTTGTCCTGTAGCATCAAACTTGCCTAATTGTAGACTTAACCCCCCCCCGACTACAATCTGGCACATGTACTTTATTTAATGTGTGTGTCCTGAGAGAATAAATGAATATAATTTAAAAAAATCCTTCCTGCTTGACTCGCTGGTCAAAAGACATGAGTTAAAAACATGAAACCCCATATGCCAGAACGGAAGCGGACATTGCAAAAATCAAAATGATGAGTAGGGCTTTGCAGTAGAGCGGCATAGAGATTAAAGAGAGTCTTTTTTTATGTTTCTGTGTGTGTCTGTGTGTGGTTGACCATTCTGTGTGTGTCTTGTTTAGGTCTGTGTGTGGTTGACCATGCATTGATGCGTGTGTGGCTGTCGTTTGATTTTAGTTAACTTTAGTGGAGTTTGTTCGAAGCTGGGTTGTTGGGAATGTGTGTAAAAATGGTGTTTGGCTCTGTAAACTCCTACACACTGGCACGTAAAATGCATTCACTTTGAGTGTGTAGGGCAGCAGAGAGTGAGAGAGAGGGGGAGGAAGGAGAGAGAAAGGGAAGAGAGTGAGAGAAAGGTGGAGAGAGGGGAGAGGGAGAAAGAGTGAGAGAGGGCAGAGAGTGAGGGAGAGGGGGAGAGAGAGAGAGAGGACGAGAGAAATCTGAATGAAACGACTGTGTGAGCGCGTCATGACAGGACACAATTCTACGTATCTCAAGCAGCGCAACCTCAAGAGACTTGTGGTGTTTGGTTTCAACTCACTCTCTCTCACTCTTTTGCTCGTTCTCCCTCTCTTAGCTCTCTGTTTTGAAAGTGTCTGAGTCTTTCTATCTCTCTCTCTCACTCTCTTTCTCTCCCCCTCTCTCTCTCGCTATATAGCCAACTCTCGGCCACTCGCATGGTGTCACTTAGCCTGTAATTTGTCCACTCTTGTATGTTATCTTCCCATCGCTTTCTCTGTCTTCCTCTCCTCCTTCCACCTGACACTGTGCCTTGAAAGGACCTGCTGAAGTGTTCAATTCTGCAACACATTGAGAGCGTCGGACTCCTAGATAGTCACCCATATGGCCTGACTCCAGCTCAGCCAATCATGTTATAGGACGACCGCCGCTCCACCAATGGGAGTCTGGAGTGTTGACATGCCCCCTGGAGACAATATGCCAGGCTGGAGCCGGGGAAAGAAGTGGGGTGGAACTGCAGAGACGGAGGAGGAGGATTTAGTTCTTGTCCATTATGACTCAATGTGTTGAGTAACAGCAGACAACATCCTGTTTTCCTCCTGTTTCCCTTCTATTTCCATGTACAAAATAATCTTCCCGGAAAAATACCCTTCTCACATATACATGGATCAGAAGGGTCTACGGTCGTACCTGGTGGTACGGGAGCCACGCTCTGGTGGTACGCGGGATTACACCATAAAAAAAGAATATATTTGGTCGATCTGCCTGATGCGGGACCCGATCCCGGGTTTCCCAGGGGGATACCGTTCCACTACTGCTAAGCCACTTCAGCTGTACTTGCACCAGGCAATAGGCTCAGAGTCAATGTTGCTGCCACAGCGGGTGGTATCCTCAGCAGATGATCAGTTTGTGTGCTGTGATTTAGAGTAAACTAACTAACTAATAAGTAAACTACTTCTTTTACTGTGTAAAATGGAAAGAAATAAAAAAGATACTTCTTTTGGAAATTCGTTAGTATCGTTACTAAAGGAGTTTGGAAATTGTTGCACTTATCAATGAATATAATTAGTATATAATATATTTTAGCACATGCTGATGAAATTATTGAAATTATCTGAATCACAATTCATACAATAATTTATTGGTAAAGAAATGGGTAAGTGTAACATATTTGAGTCCATGTCAACTAAATATAAATGCATGCACTTTTAAATGTAAAGAGCTGAAAGTATTACTAGGTTTTGTTCAGTGTACTTAACTTGTGGATATATACTTAACCAGTTGTGTGCCATCTATCGCTTTTACAAGCAAATGTGTATTGTAGGGAGTGATTTCGGACACAGCCAATGTGGTTCTGAGGTTGTGTCAGCCAGGTTGTAGATCAGAGACCCCCACTGTGTCAGACCAATCTCGTCATCCAGGATTTGGGGCAGCTAATTAAAATGTAAACTGACTGGTTGCTATGGTAACGTGTGTGTGTATGGAGCGTTATCTGTGCCTACAGACATGTGGTCTATAATGAATACACAACATGAGCAAACCTGAATCATCTACTAACCAGGGTTTGACATCCGACATTTGAAGGCTAATAGGCTATTAGAGCGTCTGTTTGGGGTTGAAGATTCAGAGGTTGGTGGTTTGAATCCCAGCTCTGGACAAGACGCTGAAACTCAAATTTCTCCCAATGGGTGTTTGAGAGACTTTGATAGCTGCTGCTGTTATTGGTGTGTGAATGAGAGGTCACTGTATGTTTTGAGTACTACAGATTCGCTCTCCCCTTCTCACCTGTCTCTCTCTCCCTTCCCACCTTTCCTTCTCTCTCTCTCTCTCTCTCTTTCTCTCTCTCTCTCTCGCTCTCTCTCTCTCTCGCATTCTATCTCTCTCCCAGGCACGCACTCTCTCTCTCTCTCTCGCTCTCTCTCTCTCTCTCTCTCTCTCTCTCCCCCGCCCTCTCTCTCTCTCTCTCTCTCTCTCTCTCTCTCTCTCTCTCTCGCTCTCTCTCTCTCTCCCGCGCACACTCTCTCTCTCTCTCTCTCTCTCTCTCTCTCTCTCTCTCGCATTCTATCTCTCTCCCGGGCACGCACTCTCTCTCTCTCTCTCTCTCTCTCTCGCAGTCTATCTCTCTCTCGGGCGCTCACTCTCTCTCTCTCTCTCTCTCTCTCTCTCTCTCTCTCTCTCTCTCTCTCTCTCTCTCTCTCTCTCGCACTCTATCTCTCTCCCGGGCACGCACTCTCTCTCTCTCTCTCTCTCTCTCTCAAAGAGAATGTGTCCTTCTTTTTACTTAAAGTTACTCAGGACTTT
>OMKY01013199.1:4596-16229 GCA_900302395.1 Bregmaceros cantori
GAAGGTTGTTTTTGTTCCAACAAGTGAGTGGATTTAAGAAATGTAATCCCAAGAAAAGCCCTGGCCCCGACCGAATCACGGGGCGTCTTTTAAGAGTGTGTGCCGAACAGCTGAGCAGCATTTTTTATGATATTTTTAATCTGTCTCTGGCTCAACAAAAAGTGCCACTGTTATGGAAACATAGAAAATCCAAAAGCCCAAAATGCTCAATGACTTTCGTCCAGTAGCACTAACATCATTGGTAATGAAAACATTTGAAAAATTAATAAAATCAGAGCTCCTAGACCAAACGGAGTCTTTGCTCGACCCTCTCCAATTCGCCTACAGGCCCAGGAGAGGGGTGCAAGATGCAACAATCACGCTGCTCGACATGATTTCGAAACACCTTGAAGGGAGCAAAAATGACGTAAAAGTGCTATTTGTCGACTTCTCATCGGCTTTTAACACGATCCAACCACAGTGTTATATACAGTATATATATAGAGCCTACAGCAATAGCGGAAGTATTTTATAGTATACCTTGTTCTGGGTGCGGTGTGGCACCGCGCATTGATCTATGTTGTGGTGGCTGTACCTGTTGAGTTAACGCCGACTAAAGAGCATTCAATGGCAACTCCGTCTGCATGTCTTCATTTAACTACAAGTTGTGCAGTGGACACAACACACACCTTCTGGTGGACAAATTAATTAATCATTTTAATCTCGACAGGCACTTGGTGGGCTGGATCCTAGACTTTTTAACATAGAGTGCAGACAGTAAGAGTGAATGGAGCTCTGTCAACTCCCAAGATCTCCTCAACGGGCTCTCCACAGGGCTGTGTTTTGTCCGCACTTTTATTTATTTTATACACCAACGACTGTCGCAGTCAACACCCAGGCAGCCATATTCTCAAATATGCTGATGACTCTGCCATAATCAGCCTCCTTGACCCTGACTCGGTCCCATGCTCCCGGGTTCTAGAGGACTTCATCACATGGTGCAGGGACTCCTTTTTACAAATCAACGTCACCAAAACCAAGGAGATGCATTTTGATTTTAAAAGGTCCCCAGGCACTAAAAGGGTGAGCTGTATAAATGGCCAAAATGTCGAGGTTGTAACGTCATACAAATACCTAGGGACAATAATCGACAACAACCTCAAATTTGATTTAAACTGTGAGAGCCTGTGTAAAAAAGGCCAGCAGCACCTCTACTGCCTCAGGAAGTTGAGTGTTTTTAATGTGGATCGGATGATCATGAAGATATTTTATGCTGCTTTTATTGAATCTGCCATCACCTTCTCCATCATCTGCTGGTTTGGCAACTTGCCAATCAAGGGCAGAAACTGCCTCTCGAGAATTATTAAAACTGCCTCCAAAATTACCGGGGTGCACTTTAATGGTCTGGAGGAGGTGTATAATAAACAGATGTTGAGGAAAGCCAAGTCAATCTGCTTGGATGACTCACATCCACTGAGAGGGCAGTATCAACTGCTGCCGTCTGGCCGTCGCCTGGCCCTTCCTATGGCCACCAAAAACCGATATAAATTCTCTTTTATCCCAGCCTCCATTCAGGCACTGAACAAAACAGGAAATGTGGACCAACTTTTATGATTACCTAATATGTTTTACTTGTTTTTAAACGGAACACTCTTATTCATCTTATACTTTCATTCCTTTATCCATTTTATTCTTTACTCTTTTTCTTTTATTCAGTCCTACCCAACAATATGACTGAACTTATTTTTTTTAATCCTTACTGGTCTAGTTACATATGTCTGTAGAGCAGTTGTCACCCAACAACTCCACTGAACTTGGACTGTTTGTGCTTTAATGTCTGTGAATGAATGAGTGAACTGCGATGTGTGTCGACCTTGTCTGGTTGCAAAATGAATTGCCCTTTCGGGGACATCAATAAAATTGAATTGAATTGAATTGAATTGATCCCTGAGGAGCGGTGGGCAGGCACGGCGCAACGCCCGGGGGCCAACTCCAGTTCGTGAGTGAATCCCTTGGCCAGGGGCACTAACTGGAGCAGGTTAACTAGAACGTGTTTTTGGTGGTGGGGGAAACCGGGTTGGGATTGGAACCCAGGAGCTGTGAGGCAGCAATGCGCCGCTGTGCCTCCGTGCTGTTTTTTTTTTAAAAGTTGTGCAATAAGGCGGTCCCAATGTACCTTGTAAGGATTCTGTCTTATTGGTATGTCCACCAAACAATAAGGGTAAGATCGGGACAATCAATATCTACCCCTTTTCATGTGGGGAATGGTGTGCGACAAGGACACCGAAAGATCTGTACCGACACGCTGTATGCTCATGCTTAAACGTAAATTCTACATGTGCTCTGCCCCAGTGAAGGTGACGCTATTCAGGTCGTTTTGCACCTTGCCCACCTGTTCAGCAGACACAGACAATACAGCCTCAACAGACTAATGGTGGCATATAATGACGGTTTGAGGCTGCTGCTGCGGGTACCTCGTAGTTCCACTTTATTTGTGAATCTAGGTGTTCTGACCTGTTCGACCTTATTGCGAAACCAAATGTACAAATTTATATGCCACATCTCTCAAAGTGAGAACATAAATCTTCACCACCCTGACTGATACAAGACAAAGTTCAGTCAGGCGGTCATGTCTGCTACACTGATCTGTAATAATCTACCTAAAAAAAATAATAATTTATTTGTTTTTTTGTTATATTGTTACGTATTTATTGTCTTGTGTTATGGACACCGTGTGTGTGTGTCTGAAATAAAGATTCATTATGATAATCAAGGTCCAGCACAGGCCCCCGTTGTATTTTGCATTGCGCTTTGAAGCACTCTGAAAGCTTTCATCGCTGCTGCTGCATCCAAAATAAAAAGTCTTCCGGATAAAACGAGGAACTTTTATTAAATGTGGTCCATTTAGAATCCCCCCATGTCAGCGCCTGTCAGCATGTCGACTACCACAGCGGTATAATTCATCAAAAAACACAGCCAACATCCACCATATCTACTCTCATCGCTGCAAATAAAAATAGACGCACATCCATTCAATGCTCTGAAATGGATAGGGGTCGTTTAGTCCGAAAGTCGTTTAATCACCTCGGTATTACAGGTTAACCCCAAGCCTAAACCTGACCCGAAACCTAGCCCCTTACCCCGACCCTAAACCTAACCCCAACCCTGAACCTAACCCCTACCTTAACCCCTTCCCAGAATGTCAAATCCTGACTTTTGTGATGAAACGACCTGCTCCCTCTGAGGATACGGGTCGTTGAAGTCAACACCTTGTCAATGCAGCATTCATTTATTCAGTGTCAAAGACGTGTTTCCGCATTTTTGTGAATAGTAGCGCTAAGTGCCAATTAAATTGATTGGGTGCAGTACCTCTCTGACCACCAGAGGATGCCACGCCTGTGGGTTCATATAGAGGGGGCATATAGTGGCGGCGCATACTGCCACCTAGCAGCCACCATCTGCACTTTTTTTTCGAGATTTTGTGACGAATCAGCAGTTTTTAGTTATACGCACCCCTGTTCTGGAGGCTATAATTAAAGATTGGAAACAGGTGGAAACATGCCTTGTTGTTTTTTTCTGATGATCAAGGAGAGTCTAAAGTGTCCTTTGCCATGTGTTAATTTTCTATGGGTCGTAAATAAACACTCACATGTTGAAAAAAAAAGACCTGGCACTGGGACGGGCCGAATTGGAAAAGGGTTCACATTGGATGAGTTAATCCCCTCACACTACGATATCAACACATTACGACATTATAAAGTTGAGCATTAAGTCACAGAACACTCCACCGGCAGTCCATCAGGCAGCATCCTGTGGTTCTGTCTCCTGCCGCATTGTAACGCCGCGTCAATCTCGGCCATCGGCAGTCGCGTGGAGCGGTAAAAACAGATGAGTAATTACTTCCCCCCGTCGGCCATAATGGCCCAGTGTCCCGTCCCCGGAGGAGCATTTTCTCTCGGTAATGACGGCAAAAACAAGTTATAGGTTTTTATGAATGAGTGGCGCCATGCTGCTTTGACCTCATAGTTTAGCTTCCCCCCCCCCTCCTACTCCTCTTACTTCTTCTTCTTTCTAAAGACGATCCACGGCGGACGGCCACTTGAAGCACCAAAGCTCTGGGCGGACGCAGAGGGTGAGCAAAGAGTTCCCATCCATAATTCATGTTCTCTGCGCTAGGTTTGCAATGAGGCAGTGACTTCAGCTCTCCGCGGGGACCGTAATGAGGAGGTACTGTTCCTGAACCACGGCTTTAAGGAGTTGAGCAGGAAGAAGGGTGCGCTGAGCGTAGCTTCCTTGCGGATATTTTGGCTTTTCCGGGCCCCCTGAACGCCCCCCTGATGAAAACCGATGGAAGGCCGGTTCATCCCAGGTCTTCGTTGCTGTGCATGACCGTTATGCACAAACTGTGGTGCACGTTATTCCTAGAGAAAAAAATATTTTCATCGACCTGAAGGAGCATGCTAGAAACTCACTAAAGACAAGTGGAATATAGGGAGGGCTCTGACATGGCTGAATCAGGACCTTTTTTTGTGGGCTGCCAATTTTTATTTACAAAAGGTGTATATAACATTATCACCATGAGACAAAGTCAATAGTACATTATCAATGTTTATTCAGGTTCTTCAGGTCAACACAGCAATTGGCACAGGCAATTAGAGACTCAGGCATTCATGCGCTGATGTCTTCAGATCAAATACTATATTATTTTGGTGTTGGTCATATTACCGGCACGTCTTTTTTTCATGGGCAATTTTCAGAATGTTCAAAGCCATATACAATAGACACACAACAATACTGTTGAAAATAACACTACACAATTATACACAATATTTGCATTAACGCAATTATATTAATTACTTCTAATCACCAATTACACATTCTCAACTCAGATAAAGAAACACAGTAGTTTCTCAACAAGCTGACAGCCATCATGTCAAATCCTCCATATGACGGAGTGTTGATATATTTACCTCAGGTTCATTTCTCTCACTGTCCATCTCACACTTTTTAAATAATTATTTGTTTATTTATTTGTTTATTTACAACAGGAACAACGCACATTGATCAACATGACAAAATGATGTAAATGGGCCAGAGTTAGCCAAAAGCTAATTTCCATCTGTAGTCGGTGGGTAGGTCAAAAGAGGTGAGAACAATAAAAGCACTCAAAAGTTACAAAAACAGTGAAAAGAGTGCTGCCCATTAGCTCGCTTGGTTGGGCAGAGCGCTGGAAAGCACGCATATGCCTTAATGGCGCGGTGAGTCGGTGGTTCGAATCTCGCCACCGTCGTATTTCCCGCATGTCTGCTCCCCCATCTTCACCTGTTTCCGCTAGCCCTAATGAATAAAACTTGGAAAAACTGGGAAAAAAACATTAAAAAAAAAAACAGTGAAAAGAAAAGTGGCACTCAAAAAAACACAAGATGGTGAGGAGATAAGTTGTGTAAGTGGAATGGATGAGATCAGTGGCTGCAGGTTTGGGTTTCCTTTAGCCATTTTTTTAAGATTATATTTGAAGTTTGAATAGTTGTTTGTTTCCGTCATTTTAAAATGAGTACCAGAATATACTGGTACTCTTAACTATAGTCAACAAATGACATTTTGTACGTGCTGTCGATCACAGTACGGTTAAGGGTTAGGTTAGGGGCTGGAAACTCAAAGATCAGTGAAAAACGCATCCTAAAAAACGGCCCGCCGCAGCCACCGTGCAGCCGGTCTTCTGCCGCCACAGCAGCATCAGCACACATAAGTCGCCGCCCTCTCACTCTGGGTTTGGTTAGGGGTTAGGGTTTAGGGTCAGGTTGATAAAGCATGCATTCACTCTGGGTTAAAAGGCGAACGCCGTCACCACACAGCGTGTTCGCTCTGGGTGGGCGGTAGACCGGCGTCCACTGTGTGGCGGCATTCGGCTTTGTGCAACCCTCGGAAGGGTCAAAGACGTTGTGAACCTTCGGTATTTACAACTTTCGGTCTTTAGAACCTTCGGTCTACAGCGCGGACCCCCTAAAAACGTGGCACAACTTTTACTTCAAGTAACCAGAAATTCCCCACCTTTCCCCCACCCATAATAACACAACCTCTGCTCTGGGTCGGGTGTATTGGAGGCCACTCAGTCATATGTTATCCCCTCCATAATTCACGGCTACTTGTGATAAATTGCATATATGCAGTGTAGCAGCTATTTGAGAGGAATTGAAATTGAACAGAAGCCGTCGTAGCTAGTCAAGCTAGTGATGGATGGAGAGCAGCCTGGAACCCTCCCTCCCCCCCAACCTCCCTCGCCCCCCAGGGGGAGTAACTAGACCCGCGGACTTTGGGGTCACTTAGTGCAGTGTGATCGCTTCTTTGCTGGTAGACGCACAACACCCACATTTGTCACAAGGTCGCAACTCTCAAGACAAATTGCTCTCATTTATTCAGACTACCTCCACCCAAAAAAAAGGGTCTGTGCAACATAATCCGACACGATTGAACACACAGTAAATATAGTGAATATATAACCGCGGACATTATGTTTATGTCACTGGCATCATTCATCTTTCAAAGCATAAAGATTTACTCTGTGAAAAGACAAGTTTGATGCCATTATGTTGAAGGAAATGCAATATGCCAAACAAAGCACTGTTCATGTCCCAATACCAAAATGTTACAACCTTCTCTGGGCCAATTGCAGGCCTGCATTCCGAAGCCTCTGCATTCCGGAAAAAATTGTGGTGCATCATTTGCCGTGATGTAAAGTGTGAATAAAAAAAAACGATCAGTTTATTTTGTTAGGGTTTTATTAAATTAACCCTAACAAAATAGATTGTTTTTGGAATTCAAACTGGAATGGAGTTATTTCGGAAGGATGGGAACTCCCCAATATGATATGATCGTGATCGACTCATTCACACAGTTCAAACAAGTTTGAAACTATTGTGTAACGGTCGTGCATCCACTCGGATTATAATCAAGTGGGTGGCGCAGCCACGTGGCTGCATGTTTGGCTTGACGTAGCCATATGCAGACTGCTGTCGGCTGGTGTTCCCACCGCGGTTTATCAACTATTGCGATTTATCAACTATTGCGATTTATCATACAGCCTTATTCAAATGGGTGTCAATTTGGTGGGAAAACATTGTCAGGCAGAGGGCACCACTAAAATGCATAAACCACCAGACAATTTTTAACGCCTTCAACTTTCCTAAACCATTTTTCCCCCAACCAATGCTCGACCTCTGTGGTGTAACTTGTGATTACTATAGACGTCAGATGACATCATGGCAAAAAAAAAAAGAAAGAGAGAGAGAGAAAAACCAACAACACTAAAAGACCCAAGGTGGTCGCTTGGAAATCCTCTGCGTTCTGGTTTCAATCTTCTAGAACGTTCTTGGCCCGTCCAGTCACAGCACGCCGAGGAGGGTAAGACGCTGGCAGCCGTTTGACGCTTGGTGGCTCCTAGTCTGTCAAGCCAGAACAATCTAGTCCAATGCGTCGCATAGCATGAAAGACGATCTTGGTCTGGGATAACCACAGTTTTGACGGCTCTGTGTTCCAATAAGCAAAAATGATTTGATTATTTTGTTAGGGTTAGTTTAAGGTTAGGTTAGGGGTTAGGATTAGGGGTCCGGGTTTTGGAGGGACCCTAACAAAAGAAGTGGATAGTTTTGTAGATTCGCACTTTACATCACAGCAAATGATACACGGAAATGCATGGTCCTGGTTTAAAAACAAGGGTGGAAGTGGAAGCAAATTAAAGTGATTTTGTATGATTTATTCCCATCAATGTCTGGATTTCCGAGGCTTTGTGTAGTTGCAGCCTTGCAGGATATTTATTTGAATATAAGAAGTCATTATTGATCACCTACCTATCTATCATTCTGGGGGCAGGGGGTCCGAGCTGTAGACTGAAAGTTCTATAGAGCGAATGTTCAAAAGGCAGAGCGCCGCCGCCACACAGCGGTAAGTCACCAACGTTTCTCCACTCCCCACTCTCTCTTCCTCGCGTTTGCTCTGGGTTATGGGTTAGGCGTTAGGATTAGGGGTTAGGTTAGGGTTTAGGGTTACAAACTTCAGTCTATAGAACCTTCGGTCTAAAGCACCTTTGGTCTTCAGACATGATCCCCATTCTGGAAGCCGCATAGCGGTCAGACAAACAGGCAGTAAGAGATATTTGCATAAGATTGACAGTTTAAAAGTCTTAATGGATTGTTGATTTATCCATGGGTAGTAGGATGCCATCTGCTGGTGATTCATAGTGTTACTACGCTTAATTTGATTACACATTTACCCCATCGCAATGTACGTGAGGTGGTAAGGTATACCACTTCACTGTACGTGTGTAATTGGAAGTCAAAATGACACAGGACAAACATTGACCTATTCATAGACCTGTGATGTAAACCTTTCCTTTCAACAGACAGTCCATAGCAACTCCCATTGGTAGGCAGCAAGTAAAAAGCAGCAAAGGTAATAACTTGCATTCTTTTCATTATGAGTTGCATTACATCACACAATATTACATCTTGATTGAGTATAATTATAATGACTTTAAGGGATTCCGAAATAACTGACGGGTGGGAAACTCAGATTGGCCTTCTCATGCGAGGAAGGGGGGAGAGGGGGAGAACCCAAGTTACCGGGCTTTTCCTCTCTGCTGTGGGAACTGGTTGTTCAGACTTGTCGATTGTCAGCGAAATGTCAAAAAATTTCCCTAGTAAAAACATCAAAACCTTTTGATTCCTCACCCGTAACTAGCAGGCAGGCCGAAGCACTTGGATGCAGAACGAACACCAAGACAGTGGTTCTGTAGTTCATTCCATTCTCATGTTTTCTATTTGCCTTCATTTTAAGTGGCCTGGTTATGGTCTAAATTAAACCGCCTGCATGCTGCCAAGTTAGATTTTGTTTTAAGGCTCTAACTGCTCTTTTTGACATATCCAGATATGACAGAACATTGGCTTGTTCAGGGCTGTAACTTTATCAACATTTTTTATTCATATTTTATTTGCCCTACTCATGCCCAACTCATACATATAAACGGCTCCAATCATCTTTATCACACAGCCTCGATTGTGATAAATTAATTAAAGAGGGTTAGGGGAAACGGAGATGACTAGTGTCGTGTCTCAAATAGTGCACATCACCAACAAAGTGAAAGTGAAAGCCAGAATAAAACAAGCCATCGGACCATATGAAGATCTACTAACCACAGTCAAAAAACGAAAACTAAAATGCTACGGACATGTCACTAGATCCCAAGGACTCTCTAAAAAAATAATTCAAGGCACAGTGCCAGGTGGAAGTAGGAGAGGAAGACAGAGAAAGCAATGGGAAGATAACATCCAAGAATGGACAAGTTGCAGGCTGAGTGACACCTGTGAGAACAGAGAGAGATGGAGAGAGCTGATTGCTCTCTTCATGGCATCAGTGGCACCCCAACAGCCAGGCTACGGGAGTGATGATGATTTCAGTGGGTTACACGCCTCCATTTCGACTACACTGAGTTCCGACGGTTCTTCCCTTCGACAGCTTTATTTGGAAGTTCTGTGGTTCCGACATGCTATAAATTTAAAAGATAAATTTGCTGCCCCGACATGGAAGGGCATGCTGGTTCTTAACCCTAACCCATACCGGAATGCCAGCGTCCCCTGACCGAATGCCGGCTAATCAAAATGCCGGCGCTGACACCCAATGGGGAGGAACATTGCACTTCCGTTGCATTGCGGTAGATGATCGGAGTGGAGAAACGCCAAAATGGTGGGTGCCCTCCATTAAAGTCCCTGCACTGTGTCACAGGTTAGTCCTGTCTCAAATCAAACACCTCCTTTTTGTTCTTACCGGAAAAGACCCTGCGACGCTGGAGCTCGTTGTGCTATCAACCCGTAGAACTACAATCAGAGCTACAACACGTATATGACCCGAGTGTGCGCTCGTCCACAATGTCAACATCATTCCATTTCCGCTACATAGGCAGTATGGCGGCCATTTAGTGCATCAAGTGTCCATCGGTCGCACACTGGGTTCCCGACACATTCCACTTGTTTTCGTTGTGGAAATAGTGAATTCCATGGCCTACAGTTTAATTTGCAAACCCTGTCGGTTTCTCAGTAAACGGAAGATTATGGGAGCCCGGATTAAGTACCTCTGTGAAAAAGGAGTTAGATAACGAGAGCATGTACGAGTGCTCGTAAAAAATCCCCACACACAAACACATTTTTACACAAAAAGCCATCACAATGGCATCTCCAGCGGCATAGCTTGGTTTGTGATTTATTGTCCCATAAACCAAGCAGCATTTAACAATGTATCACAATCAGTAGAGCCTTAAAGGAAAGGGTGGACCGCTTTGAATCATTTACGTTCTGAGGAGGCCATATTGCACAACACACTCTAGCCTATATAGCACAGCAACAGGAGAGCTTGAGTTGCTCAGAGAGTCGTATCAAAACCCAGTGCGCAACCGATTGACACTTGACGCATTAAATGGCATTGGAATGGCGTCATATCCATTAATATCTTGTATAGTTCATTATACATATATATATATGTATATATATATATGTATATATATATATATATATATATATATATACTTTTTATACTGAAAGTAAATCAGTACTCTTTCACTACTTAAGTAACTTCTTCATGGAGTACATTTTTTACTTTTACTTGAGTAGCTATTTAGTTGACTACTTTTTACTTTTACTTGAGTAATATTTTGCTGAGGTAACAATACTTTTACTGAAGTAATTTTTATGGGTACTCTTCTCATATCTGTTGAGAGTAAAACTGAGACCCAGCAAGCCAGAACCAACGGATGGTCCACATATGGCATGCGACTAGATGGTCCGGTGAGTCAAATTAGATAGCCGTGCAAATTCGGGCGGGCTGACCAGCGCCCTCTTAAGGCAGGCCTTGTTTAAATCAAGCCTTGGTCGTCCATGTCACTTGTCACGCCTACTGCGCTGTGATTTGAAAACTTCATTGATTTTTTTTACCCTTTTTTTCGAGCCTGCTTAATCCAGACCCAATGATCGTTCTAGACACGTGTGATGTTTGGACGATTCAGGCTTGCCAGGCTGCCAGTGCACTGAGACACTGAGACCCAGGCTGTGTCCGAAATCGTTCCCTATCCCCTACCCCCCATATAGTGCACTCACTCATAGTGCACTCAACAGCAACGGCCAAGATTTTTAGAAATTATTAGAAAATATGATTATAAGAAATATAATTGTAAAATTCAGCCATCATCAGAAAAATCAAAAGTACTTACATACATAGCTATTTCCCGCAGTTTGTCAGTATTTATTCCCGCCCTGGCATTTTTTTAAAGATTAGGTCATTTTTAAAATGTCTCGCAATGCATTATGGGTTATATTGCTTCCTTTAGGCTACATCGGATGCTCACTACTTTTTGCGGGATACTTTCAGGGATACTTTCAGTGCACTATATAGGGTACAAGGAGAATTCGGACACCCCTACAACATTTTCGGACACAGCCATAGTGCGCTATATTTCAGTGCATGGGCCCAAGTGCGCCATTTGAGACTCAGCATCGCTTTGGTAGCGTAGCCCCCAGAGCCGATGTTTAGTTGGAGGCACATTTTTGTTGGCGTTGACTTGGGAAAGCAATATATGTTTATATGAGAAATATAACCTTGGTGTTTTATTG
>OMKY01013589.1:1033-13391 GCA_900302395.1 Bregmaceros cantori
GGGGGAGGAAATGTCTTTGTGTGGATGAATAATCTAACCAATATGAAATATTAAGTTGGTGTTTTACGCTTCTCGGCAGGCAGCTGGGTTACAATAGAGACAGTTTTTTTTCTTTTTCTACCTCTGGTGGAAGCTCAGCTTTGAATAAAGCACAGAGGTGCATGACGGGGACGCACAATTGCCAAGAGAACAAGAGAACAAGCCGAGTTCGGAATTACACTGTAAATATATTCATTATTCTAACTCTTCCCACCCCTTTACCCTCTTCTTCCCAAAAAAAATGTGGCGGAGAAAAAGCAAGCATTGTTGACGATGCGTCATTAGAACGCAGAGCAGAACGCTTGTAAATAACTCAACACCTTTTCTTCCCTGTTTGTCTTTTTTCCGTGCTGTGGAAAACAGGAACAAAAAAAAAAACTTTTTGGCACGGGCATTGTTTTTCAACAAGTTTTATCAATTGAGAAACGTCACAAGTGATAGGAAGTCCTTGTTTTCTAGCTGTTATGACTCTTTGGGAAAAAAATAAGCAAACAGTTCAATCCTGCCTGGACTGAAAAATACAAAAATCTGATTTCCAAAGCAAATTCGTGAGGTTGAATGTTCTCAATTATGTGGGTTTGATCATGTGATAGCATACTATTTAAACTATCAAACATGCTCTTTGGTTACAAACATAGACTGTATATAAAACTGACCACCACATTCGTTTTGATGTCCGTGCCTACTTCCGGGTTGGTATGGGCCTCAGGCTGGTGGAGCCTAGCCCTATGGGAATTCCAATACAAATATTCCAATCTTAGCAGCCTGTTTTAACCTATTTAAAGATATTTCCTAATTGATTTTTTAATGTATATTGTCGGGATAATTATCGGTTAATTGTGTGAGGGGGTAATTTCAGATTTGGCGTTAATACTTTCTATTTCATCTCCCATAGGATCCCACTCATTCTGACTCTGCCGTTGGCGCCCCTAGCAGACAGTACCACCGGAAGAAGTTGCGTGTGGGGTGTCTCTCTCTCATATACTGTATAGTTCTCTCTATATCTCCTTGTCCCGGTTATAAGAGTACTTTGAACAATGACAGCGCGCAGTCAGCGGCACAACCCGTTTATTTGTTCATTCACATCAATGGGATGACGTCATGCACGCTGTGTCTACTTTATATACAGTCTATGGTTACAAATAACGCATAGTTGCATAAAGGCACATCGCCCTCCGCACAAATCTATGAATCACATGAAGAATCCTTCCTTCAGATGTCACTCTTGATGTTGGTCTGTTTATGAGCGACACATCACAGGTTTTGCCTTTCAAGCAGAAGATGGCCTGTAATGGTGGGCTGCCAAATGTGTGATGGACAGTCTGAAGATCTTAAATGGTGTGCTGTGTGTAAATCTTTCAGGCCAATCTGCTGCCAGCAGTAGCTGAAGTGCGCTGCGTTGTGAAATGTTGTGTTTTTGTTTTGCCTCATGGTTGACATGTTGCCAAAACCTTTATAAAATGCTTTCTGGTGTAGTCAGTTAGGCAGAGTGCTGCAAAGCACATGCGGTGAGTTGTGGGTTTGCCACCACCACTGACAGCTTCCCGCCATTTATGCTCCCCCCCCCCTCCCACCTCCTTTCGCTAATCCTGCAATAAATGTTTGAAAGAATGGGCCCTAAACATTTTTTAAAATAGAATAAAATGTCTTACAGTTAATGGCTAAGATGAGATCAAAATGATATGGATTTTCCCATAATTTGTGAAAAATGTCAAAATAAATGAAGTGGTCCTTCATTTATGACTTTTATATCCCTTAAATATGCATCAATTTCAATACGGCCCCACCCCCATCTTTCCCGAGGGATCTGGAAAAGCCTTAATCTATGTAGATTATGGAGTCCCTTAATAATGAAATGTGCCTATAGTATTATAGTATATTAAGGGATTATTTCCCATAATACATCATGGGAAATATGCGTAGTGCTATGGACAACTGAATCTGCTCCAACCAGTGTCTCCAGTCAGTCACTAATTTGCTTTGATTCCAGCCCCTTTCCAAAAACTAGTAATGTAGCACATTCATTTTTTTTACAAGCCAATAATAACACTAATAATAGATTAAGCCACTTCTCCACTACAAAAAACTAGTAATGTAGCACATTCGTTTTTTTCCAAGCCAATAATAACACTAATAATAGATTAAGCCACTTCTCCACTACAAAAAACTAGTAATGTAGCACATTCGTTTTTTTCCAAGCCAATAATAACACTAATAATAGATTAAGCCACTTCTCCACTACAAAAAACTCAAGGCACAGTTCGGCGCATCTCAGTTAAGTTTAGTTCAGTTAACGCGGCCACGAAGGGGTGGTGCCAAATGTTTTTAAAAATCAACTTTGATACACCAGCGCTCACCCCCACCCTCACCCGATTTGACCTTGTGGAGAAGCCATTTTCGGGGTGGATGTGCATGTGAACTGTGCCATGCTGGCCTTAAGTAAGCCAGTGGAAAAGGGGCTTTAGACTTATATAGCGGTTTCAAGAAACCCAAAGCAACACACAAAAGACAAATAGAAGGTTAGCTTCCAAAAGCCTGAGCCAACAGGTGACTCTTCAGTGCAGAGTTGAAGAAGTCCAAAGTCTGTGCTTGGCGACTCTCATGGGGAGAGAGGTCCAGAGTGCGGGGGCAGCCATTCTGAAAGTACGGTCACCGAGGGACCGCCTTTTGTGGTGACAAGTCAAGTCTGAACATCTCAGCTCCCACGGTGGCCTGTAGTCCTCGAGGAGGTCACGCAGGTTCTGTGGGGCAAAGGAAATGGAGAGCTTTGTAGGTGAGGAGGGTGATGTGTTGCCAGGGTTTTGACTCTAGCAGCTGAGTTCTGGACATATTGCAGTCCGTCCAGGGCCTTGCTGAGGAGTCTGAACAGGACCCAGTAATCCAGGTGGGAGGACACAAAAGAATGTATGTCTGAGAGAGATGGGCGTTGTCTGGACATGTTTTTGTTGCAGATTTGATGTGGGTCATCACATTAAATTTACTTACCTTGGAAATGACTCACTTTGCTGTTCCAGAGGGACCCTTGTCTCATTTTTATAATCTATATTTAATCCTGAAACAAGTGTCTTTAAAGTAGATGTGACTCTCATTGTGTATGAAATATGACTTTTAATATAAATAAACCAAAAACGTTTTAGAAGGGCAGATAATGTGTAAATTGACAAAATAATCAAATGTATTAGACTAGCTCCACCCCAACACCACGACCGCCACCAGAGTGTCTGGCAGTTATGTCAAGATGAGCGTGTGTGCGCATTGGATCTTACACAAACTCCTAACGGCTGTTCAGGGCAACAGTGGATCCATGGAGCCTGCATGGAGCTGGCATATCCAGTGGATACGCGGCTCTGTACAGCAGCAGACTCCTGCGGACGTCACCCAGAAGCGTCACTATGGATTCTAGCTCGTTCTAGACAGCCCCTATATCTATCTATCTATCTATCTATCTATCTATCTATATATATATATATATATATATATATAGATCTATATATAGATATGTATATATATATATAGATCTAAATATCTATCTATCTATCTATATATATATATATATATATATTATAACAAGGGGAATTCAATTACATTTTGAAAATAGAATTTGCCCTAATTTATTTCTTTTTTTTTTCGTACTGAAAGTTAGTACTGCCGCTACTTAAGTAACTTTTTTGGGGAGTACTTTTTTTACTTTTACTTGAGTAACTATTTGGATGATTACTTTTTACTTACTTGAGTAATATTTTGCTGAGGTAACAATACTTTTACTTAACCATTTTTTATGGCTACTCTGGACATATCCCTTGATCATCAAGAGCAGATCTCTAAAATTGTATAATCATATAAAGAGCTCCCAATTGCCCCAACATCTCGACCTACCGACCCAGAACAGAACAAAACTGGATTGCCACCTTTGAAGAAGGATGACACATGGCAACATCTTGAAACTGAGCTGTAGCATGGTGGCTAAGACTAAACAGCAGTTTCAGAAGTTTCATTCAAAACAGGCCTCGCCGTGGCCGACCAAAGAAGCCGAGTGTGCCGCGCACAGCATCATATACAGAGGTCGGCTTTGGAAAACAGGCGTATGAGTGCTGCCAGCATTGCTGTAGAGGTCGAAGGGGTTGGGGGTCTGTCTTGTCAGTGCTCAGACCTGGTCTGCATGGCTGTCGTCCCAGGAAAAACACTGTTAAACGTACTTTATTTATTTCGTCACAGATACAGTGAAATTCATCCTCCGCATTTAACCCATCCCTGAGGAGCGGTGGGCAGCCACGTGCAGCGCCCGGGGGCCAACTCCAGATTCTGAGCCAATGCCTTGGCCAGGGGCACTGACTGGAGCAGGTTAACTAGAACATGTTTTTGGTGGTGGGGGAAACCGGAGTGCCCGGAGGAAACCCACGCAGACACGGGGAGAACATGTAAACTCCACACAGAAAGGACCTGTCCGGGTTGGGATTCGAACCCTTCTAGCTGTGAGGTAGCAATGCTAACCACTGCGCCACCGTGCTGCCGAAAAAGATGCGCAAGAACGCTCGCAAACGTTTGCTGAAGACAATCAGACTAAGGATATGGGTTACTGGAACCGTATCCTGTGGTCTAATGACACCAAGATAAACATATTTGGTTCAGATGGTGTCCAGCCATCAGTCAAGCATGGTGGTGAGAGCGTCATGGTCTGGGTCTGTTTGAGTGCTGCTGGCACTGGGGGAGCTACATTTAATCAGAGATGGCAAAAGTACCCAAATTTATTGCTTAAGTAAGAGTAAAATACATTTGTGAAAAAAACAACTCGAGTAAGACTACAACGTACTGATCCAAATATGTACTCGAGTAAAAAGTACAGGCTCTGAAACATACTCGAAAAGTATTTTTGAAAGTAAAAAGTACAGGCTCTAAAATGTACTCAAAAGTATTTTTGTAAGGAGTAGAAGTACAGATATTTCTGTTAAAAATCTACTCAGTAAAAGTAAAAAGTCACCAGAGAAAAAAGTACTTCTAAAAGTACAGATACATGAAAAAACTACTTAAGTACAGTACTTGAGTATTTGTACTTTTTTACTTGCCATCTCTGCATTTAATTGAGGGACCAATGAATGCCAACATGTACTGCAGAATACTGCAGCAGAGCTTGATCCTCTCCCTCCATAAACTGGACCACGGAGCAGAATTCCAACACGATAACGACCCCAAACACACCTCCAAGACGACCACTGCCTTCCTAAAGAAACTGAGGGTGAAGTAGCCTGGCAAGCCAGACCCAATGCATCGTCCACGAATTGCACATCGCAGCGTCTAGCGATGCGCAATTCGTGGACTATGCATTGGGTCTGGCTTGCCAGGCTAAGTCCGCCCCCGTCCTGCGTCGCCCATACCAACTCCGCCCACGTCCGCGCTGATTGGTTCGCATTTATGTGGGCGATGGGTCAATGAGCTTTCCCAGACCCTATTCAGCGTCTAGCGATGTGCAATTCGTGCACGGTGCATTAGGTCTGGCTTGCCAGGCTAAGGGTGAAGCTGATGGACCGGCCAAACATGTCCCCAGACCTCAACCCTATTGAACGTCTGTGGGGCCTCCTCAAATGGAAGGAGTAGGGCAAGGTCTCCAACATCCACCAGCTCCGTGTTGTCATCCTAGAAGAGTGGAGGAGGATTCCAGTGGCGCCTAAAGGGCTTACAGTGGTGCTGGAAAATAATGGTGGCCACAGAAAATATTGACATTTGAATCCAATTTTGAGATTTTTCACTTGGGGTGTACTCACCTTTGTTGCCAGCATTTTACACATTCATTGTTGTATGTTGAGTTACTTTGAAGTAATAATACATTTACTTTGCTATCCAAGCTCTACATTGACTACTTAACATCGCATCAAAGTGTCATTCCTTCACTGTTGTCCCATGACAAGATATGATGAAAACATTGTGGAAATCAGAGGGGTGTACTCTTTTGTGAGATACTGTAATGTAAAATATTTATCCTTGGAAAAAATATTCAATGGTTTTAGTTTTCCTCTACTCCACCTCCTGATCAGGGACTATGGATGGAAAATAACACTCTGGCTAAATCCAAAATAACTTTATTCTTGTTCACGGAGTGACGGTGATATTTGATATTACATGTCCTTTAAATATTTTTTTTTGTTTCTGTTTTTTTAATAAACAATCACATGCCCCTCATAGGACATCACTGCCTGGACGTACACTAAGGCTCTTTTGAGAAACTTTTTTTTTTCCCTCATTTTTTCGCGAGGTAAGGTGGTAGACAAGTTTACCCGCGAAATACAGGAGGCTGGCATTTGGCCCTACCGGGTGAAAGACACTTCCGGCGACCTGTATGAGTTCCATTTAATCTCGTCGTAGTGGACCACGGTGCCTCACAAAAAACGCTCACCAGTTCAAAATCCGACCACTAAATGTCGGTCTGTGACCGGTTACACATCACCTCCCTTGCATCATTCATCACTTTGTATAAATATTGATGAAATACAGTCAAAATTAACCGAGGTCACATGTTCTTCTGGACCAATAGGCTGGCTGCTTCTACTAGTCGTTCCAAAACGAAGGAAACAATGGAAGAGATTGAACTGATTATTAAATCATGCGTTTGTGGGTCACAGATCCGCACGATAACATTTGGGTGAGGAATAGCACACCGCAAGTTACCACCACAATTTTTAAATAACCCTGTAGGTGTGTGCTCCCACCGAATAGACATTGAAAAATAGCCAAATACACGGCAAGTAAATGACACCGGAAGTGACGTTCAGAGATCAGAAGTATCGCCCAAACTTGTCTATAGACTTACCATTTTTTCAGCCTTTTAACTTTTGTTTAGGATCCGAAAGGTTGTGCAATAGTATTTTTAGCCCCTTTATAGCCTACAGTGTGACTTACGGCGCAAACAGAGAAACATTTTTTGCCTATTTTTTTCGGGAGGTAAGGCTATTTTTTGGGCATCTTAACTTTGCTTTTGCTCCAAATGGTAGCGCAATAGTATTTTTAGCCCATTTCTAGCCTACAGTGTGACGGCGCAAAAGGAGAATCATTTTTTTGGGAGGTAAGGCTATATAGCCTTATCATTATTTTGGGCATTTTAACTTTTATTTTTGCTCCAAAAGGTAGTGCAATAGTATTTCTAGCCCCTCTCTCATCTCTATGAAGATGGTAATGTGAGCTAATTAGAGCTGCAACTGATTAATCGATGATAATCAATTATCAAATTAGTTGCCGATTAATTCAATGATCGATTAATAGACGGTGATTAATCATTTTCTTGTTTGGTCACTCCTCGGCTTAAATGTGTTGAATATGTTGTTCAACGTTTGCAATATCAACAACGTTTCAGATTAATAATCGCTACAATTTTGTGCGGCGCAGTAGCTCAGTCTGTTAAGAGCATTGTGGGTTCGCTCCCACACCCCGACATCTTTGCCACATGTCTCCTCCCCCTTCCTCACCCTTTTTCCAGCCAATCATGAATAAAGCTCAGAATGGGGCGCCAGACATTTGTTCCAAAAATACAAATGTTCCGATTTCAAAGAAAAAAGTAACAGATTAATCGATTAATCTTCAGAAAAGATGGCCGATTAATTGATTGTTAAAATAATCGTTAGTTGCAGCTCTAGAGCTAATGAATAAATAATATAATACATTCAAGACTAGTAGAAGGCGAACAGTTACTGACTGTACCAGACTACGGCAGCATGCCTTGTGCTCCTATGTCCCGTCCGAAGTAAAATTATATTTATGAATGTAACTACGATTCTATGAAATCACGAATGACCGCCAAGAGGGCGGTGCTTTCAGCAGGAATAACCCCCTTACGCATGCACATAATTCCTAGTCTGTAGACTTGTCATTAAGAATGGGAATAAACTTTGATGCAAATCAACTATTTTGAACACCTACAGTTTTTGCAAGATGGAAGCATTCAATATTTTGTGTGTAAACCAGTCCATAAAACATGAAACATGGTGCCCAACGGACCCTGGATAAAAGACCTCCATCCTTCTTGGAGAAGGGTAAGCATGGGGTTCAGTATTGTAATGTCACCCCTAGAACGCGCTCTATGCCCCCGGACCGCCCCTTGGGGGTGGAGCTGTGACAAAGGTCAGAAGGGTGAGAGAGCACATGCTCTCTTGACCACGCACCAGAGCGGACGTGTTACTGTGTGCTTGTCGAGTTAGGGCCTTGTGTTACTAAAGCCTCAAACACCCCTGGAGTGCATCGGCTGGTCTACCATTTACTACATTGGCGACAGAAGTGGGATTGCGCTGCTCGGGGGACACATGGAGTGGGAGCTGGGCTCTCGAGGACAGGAGGCCCGTGGGAGGGGGGCAGTGTAGGGCATGGTGAATGGTGCAAACGCGGGGCATGCTGGGTACGAAACCCTTAGTGACTTAGGTGTCGCTGACGGCGCTGTACAAATATGGTCTGGATGACGCTTGGCAAGTAGCCAGGCTTGGCCGCTTGTTGACCGCCCCAGCATTACAGTATGCATATATAACACAGTCGGCGTAACTACTCCAAATTGCAGATGCACTCACATATCTTTTTTTTCTCTTCGTTTTCTGTAGGCTGCGTCAAAGTTTGACAAGGAAAACGTTTTGATCACACAACACATCTCAGACTTAGTCTGATTAAGCGACATGGCCAACATTACATTTTATTTGTTACAGCACTTCCAGATGAAATGTCGCCCATGTTAGTGCAGTCTGCTACGAGCAGAGACAGGGCAAGTTGTCTTTGTTGAAGCATCCCAACCGGACGTCGTGTGAATGGACACAATTTATGGCTATTACTGAAAAGAAAAAGAGGCTAATGAAACATGATTGTATCTTTAATTGTATCAAAAGTTAAAGCCATGATTCTTGAACAGATTTTAAGTTTGAAGGACAGAGCTTACACTTAAACATCCTTAAAATCACCTTGCAATGCCCGACTACAGAAAACATGAAACATGAGATTGAGACGGACCCAACAGTTGATAGAAATTACATTTTTTTTTTCACCGCAGAAAACGTTCCCAGCCCGTGCCATCCCCCAGACAAATGGCACGGTAAATGATGGAAAAAAAAAAGTTATTTGACGCCATTGACGTCACTGTTGGGACACTTCCCGTGACGTCACCGTTGGACACTTCCTGGACTCCACAAGTGCAGGTTTGGTTTCACTTGCAGTTGTTGTCCCATGTCCTTAAGGCGTCCACCACAAAAGCTGAGAGTTAGAACTGCTCCTCAGCAGCCAGGGTTCGAGAGTCTCGGAGTTGGAGGAGTCTCTGCAGACAGTCCGACACCGTGCGCTCCCCATGCACTTTGTTGTCTCGTGTGCGCACGTTGACAGTGTCGCTGGCTTTCTCCTTCTCGCCCACCACTGGAACGATATACAGACATGTTTTAGTCGCTGCTTTTACTGGGTGTTCAGACAGGAACGCACGGTAACTAGAACACTCAGAGATTACAACGCTGCGCCATAATGGTAGAAAAAAAAAAAAAAAAGTACTGTTAGTGCTAGCAGCAGAGATGGCAAAAGTACCCACATTTCTTAAGTAGGAGTAAAATACATTTGTGAAAAAACAACTCGAGTACGACTACAAAGTACTGATCCAAATATCTACTCGAGTAGAGTTAAAAGTACAGGGTCACAAACATAATCAAAAAGTATTTTCGAAAGTAAAAAGTACAGGCTCTAAAAATTACTCAAAAGTATTTTTAGTAGTAGAGTAAAAATGAAATTATATATAAAATGCACTTTTCCAATGCCAGTTTTACGATGTTTGAATAAATTGTTAAAAACCTAGCCAAACTTACTTCACTTAAGGTTAATAAATCCCACTGCCGAACATTGAAATTAACATCCGTGGGCTTTACTGCCCCCTACTGGCTGATTCACACTATACATATCCCTATCACCTATCGATGCGCAAAAAAAGTTACAAGCCTATTTTGGGAAAAGTAAGGATTAGAAGTACAGATCTATTTGTAGAATGTAGAATCTGCTGAGTACAAGTAAAAAGTGACCAGAGGAAAAAAAGTATTTCTAAAAGTACATGATACATGAAAAACCTACTCAAGTACAGTACATAAGTATTAGTACTTCACTTGCCATCTCTGGCTAGCAGTATGTCAATATTATAGTATTATCAATGCAAGTGCTCGTGGAGTAATTTTACAATTACGTTTGACGCCACCGGCGTACATGCGCAGCACAAGCCAACTACATTTCCCAGCGTCCACGGCAACCTGGAAGTCTGGTCACAAGAGCGTGGTACGCGCCCAGGAATCTATCAGTAAGTTGGTGATCAAGTATGATTATGCTACTTATAGGCGACAGAAATGCACCAAAATGTAATCACTTCTTCCGTTGGTCATTTCAATTCTGCAAACTTCACCCAGATTCGTCCACAAGTTTTTCAGTTATCCTGGCGACAGACAAACCAACGCGACCAAAAACATAACCTGCTTCGCGGCGCAGCTAACAACTAAAATAACTAAAGTGGCTCATGGAGGGATTGGGACCTACTCTGAACGAGATTCTTGCATGCAACAATATTCTGCAGTTCAAACTTCATGGTTTGGTATCAAGATTAAAGAAATTAAATATTATTGGTCAGTCAAATGATTAATCTTCAACACCAATTCTACAAAGAGTCGCATTGTAGGATTTGAAAAACGGTTATGCCCAAGACATTTGCATGCATTCATTGGAAGGTCCAAAGATTTTGTAGAAATGTAGATGTCAATGTTTCTCAATTTTCTTTCCGTTGTAAAAATGTAGTTGTGTCTTATGTAATGAGGTTTCTACAGCATTCATTGTCACTCAACAGGGGTCTTGCTAAACGCGAGTAAAAATCCATACCAGGGCTCCGAACCGGTACGGGGAAAGAAAATGAAAACCAGAAACGAACGGAAATGTATGGAATTTCACGAGGAGCGGAAACGGAAACGAACGGAAAAAAGATGTATTCAAATGTTCCGGAACAGAAACAGAACATTCTGAAATCCACAAAACCGGTTAAAAACGTTTTTTTCTGTTCTCTATACATTTTTCACATATTCTATGTCTGGGAGACTATTTTCGGTTGTGCATCCATCCAATTTTCACTGTCAGTCATCAAGCACCATGCATTTGGGGCTCCATTTGTGGACAGACGAGGAAGCGAATGTAATGGCGTTAATAACAGTTGCACTGAAGTTTAAAAGTCCACCAAATGTATTCTGTATAGAGTATATCTAAACTTAACATTGCACAATATAAGGAACTTTAACAACAAACTAACATTTCAGGACCGATATTTTGGTGGTGGAACCGTTCCGAGAATGAAAACGTTAAAGAGACCTGCCTGAAGCGTTCGGAACGGAAAGTTACAAAAATTTCGTTTTCAAGCCCTGATCCATACTACAGAAAATTCATACTAAACCATTTATCATGTCATCCGATTCAGGCAGGTTCAACAGCTGATAAACACCTGATCATATTGTTGTTTGGGGCAAAACCAGGCAGTATTTTTTTCTTTTGGTTGTACTTTCACTACATTACAACTCTACTCAAACATGAACTTGTTATGGTTCAGCGGCTGCAGGGGAGACACCGACCCAGGATGAAGTTGTACTGGGCCAGCTGTGCGTTGCGGATCTTCTTGTTCATCGTGCAGCCTTGGTCCACGTCCACGTCAGTCATCAACCCTGCAGCGTGGAACTGTCCCTGGACCTGCAGTTATACAGATCATGTACAACAGGTAGTTATACAGACATGCATAACAGGTAAGTTATACAGACATGCATAACAGGTAAGTTATACAGACATGCATAACAGGTAAGTTATACAGACATGCATAACAGGTAAGTTATACAGACATGCATAACAGGTAAGTTATACAGACATGCATAACAGGTAAGTTATACAGACATGCATAACAGGTAAGTTATACAGACATGCATAACAGGTAAGTTATACAGACATGCATAACAGGTAACGTAAACGTAAACATACTTTATTTCGTCACAGATACAGTGAAATTCATCCTCCGCATTTAACCATCCCTGAGGAGCGGTGGGCAGCCGCGTGCGCAGCGCCCGGGGGCCAACTCCAGATTCTGAGCCAATGCCTTGGCTTGACTGGAGCAGGTTAACTAGAACATGTTTTTGGTGGTGGGGGAAACCGGAGTGCCTGGAGGAAACCCATGCAGACACACACAGAAAGAACCTGTCCGGGCTGGGATCCGAACCCAGGACCTTCTAGCTGTGAGGCACCAATGCTAACCACGGCACCACTGTGCTGTGCCGTGCGTGGACAAGCCTATGTCTTGCCGGGGCCCTCTCAT